>JAAXCT010002524.1:0-69139 GCA_012490785.1 Eragrostis nindensis | reverse complement strand
ACGTTCTTCTCCTCCTCCGCTCCCTCGCCGTCGTCTCACTCCTCGCTGCCCTCTCCATCCGCGGCCCTCGGCGCGGGCGCCCGCTCCTCGCGCTCCAGTCCCGGTCACAGCCGCACGACGTCTCCCACCACGACGTGGTCGTCGTGGGCGCCGGATAGTGGGGCTCGCCATCGCGCGCCACCTCCTCCTCCACACCCCGTTCTCCGTCGCCGTCGCCGACGCCCGCGGTCCCCTGCTCCGGCGCCACCGGCGCGGGTACACACGCCTGCTCCCCCTTGTGCGTTCGCGCGTTCCTGTGGAGTTTGAATGTGACGCTCTAGGGTTGGGTGTTTGGGTGGGGCTTGTTTGCACTTTGCAGGGCAGGGGTACGTATGGATGTCGCACGGACGCCCGGGAGTGAAACCTGGGAACTGGCGGTGCGGAGCAAGCAGCTCTGGGAGGAGCTCGCGGCCGAGGTTGACGGCCAGGGAGGCGGTGGTGCGCGAGAGAAGCTGGGGTGGATGAGGACAGGTACAACCATGCTGGTGTTGTTTTTGATGTTCATATGTCTTATTACTGATGATAAGGTGATCGATTAGTTGCTGCTGGATCTGAGCACTTGTGAATAACTTTCAGTAATGGGAATGCTATTATGTCAGTAGATTAAACTATTTGTAGAGTACCATCTCTTGCAATCTAATACTGTTGACACCTCGGGTGACTGAAGAACCTTTGGATGACACTAGACTTACTGCCGAATGCAGTTATATATGTATGGTGCTTAAACTGACTGTGCTTGTTTCATTGGACGTTTTATCTTGAATATTGCATGCTCTCTGTTGCATTAGTTAGTTCTGTTTCTCAGTTTCATTTGTTCTTTGAACACAAGATGACATGATACTTACTGATTTTGTTAAGGAAGCTTACTAGTTGGCAGAACATCAGAAGAGTTGGCCACATTGGAGGAAAGGACCAAAGCTCTGTCTCAGGCAGGCATACAGGCAGAATTCTTGTCTAACACCTCACTGCATGCATTAGAGCCAGCATTGAGTGTTGGAAAAGACGGTGGTGCTATGTTCTTGCCACAAGACTGCCAGATTGATGCGTTCCAGGCTGTCTCTTTGATTGAAAAGGTTTGTCCTGCAGAATCCCTATGTTTCTTCTGTAACAATTGCAGCACTTTTATACTATCTTGCTGATTATTCATTGTTAACATTTCCTTATGTAAGACCAATAATTCATACTCCCCAGAGGGGAGATATGTGGAGCTCTATAATGATCCTGCCATGTCACTAATAAGGTATTTAGGTCTCTTCCTTTTAGACAAACTTTGTTCATTGCCTTGAAGACACTTTTAAGCTATCAGACTGTTACTGAACTATTTATGCTTCATTAGGAATAAGAGTGCCTTTTGTGTGATGCACAATTCATCTTCGTTTTCCATTTTTTTCATCACTGGTAAATGACAATTGGTTTCACTCAATGCAGATCGGAGGTTACTGGAACAATAGAAGCTGTCCAAACTTCACAAAACATCTTGTATGGCAGAAAAGCTATCGTAATTGCTTCTGGTGCCTGGACTCGATCCTTATTGCATAGTTTTCTAGAACCTGCTTCAACATTGGATATTCCTGTCAAGCCACGAAAGGTACATCTGAAATTTCTTCGATTTGTCATTATCTGAAAATTTTGCTATTAATGTTTCTGCCATTCTTGTACTGGTTAGTTTTCTTTTGAGGCTTGTTTGTGTGCTTGCTTATACTATATTGGACCTGGGCGCTTGGATATCTTCTTTGTGACTTTAAAACAGTTCAATGTACCATGTAAATAGAGGTTTCTTGTAAGGTGCATTTTTCATGAAGTAAGGAAAGCAGGGAACGCTCAAGACAACTCTATGAAGTTCCGTGCTCATGCTAGCTATCAATTGAATTATTCCAGGTTCTTTTGATAACGTGTTCACGTTGCCCTCTAAATAGTGCTCAGTGGTCATGTGCTTCTTTTGCATGCAACATTACAGAATGGTTTTGTTCATCCTATCTGACCCAACATGTAATACCATAAAGAAACAATCTCACATTGTTAAATTCAGGGTCATCTGCTCGTGCTGGAAAATTTTGACAAGGTTAAGCTAAATCATGGACTAATGAGGTAGGATATGTTGGCCATCAAGTTGCTAAGTTGAATAGCATGTCCATGGCTTCAGAATCTGGTGACGAGGAGCATGGTTCTTCGTCCATATCAATGACTGCAACGCTGGATACAAAGGGCAATTTAGTTTTAGGTAACCTATGAAGCACAAACTTCTCTGTTCAATTTTATGCCACCTTCTGCTGATGAGGTGATTTTTTTTGTTCCAGTTTTCGAGACAAGAATCTCTTTCATGCTTTCTTCACTAGAAATGCTTGACATGGCATTTGTATTCTACAGGAAGCAGCCGGGAGTTTAAAGGATTTTCCAGGGAGGTTGATAAGTCCATTGTTAAGTGCATATGGGAACGTGCAGGGGAGTTCTTTCCTGCAATGAGGGATGTCCTCTTGATAGTATTGATAAGAACACGCAAATCAGAATTGGACATCGCCCATACAGTAAGTTGGTTCACTCCTCTTTTCTTGTTTTTACTTCTCTCTCTTTTTTTTTTTTTGGAGGGGGGGGGGGGGGGGGGATTCTGTTTGGCAGTCTCGGAGACTCTTATTGCAAACCTATTAGCTTTTTGCCCACAAGGTGGTAGTTATGAAAGCGAATGTTGCATCAATTTCAGTGCCTGATGGAAAGCCCGTTATTGGATTTGTTCCTGATCTGCCAAACGTTTTAATCGCAACAGGACATGAAGGAAGTGGACTGACTTTGGTGAGTCACAGACCTTGGTATCAATTTCTTACAGTTACTTGTGTTTCTGTTCTAGTTTCTTTTCTATTTAATTGTGCAGCTACGCATGAGATACCATCACCCTCTTGGATAAAAAGTAGAGAAATTACGTAGCTGCATGCCTGCATCCCAATACCAGTGTCCTGCCATAGTGCCATATCCTCTATAGTGTATAGAAACAGCTCTGTGTTCTGCTAGCATGATCATGTCTAAGAGCTGATCCTTGGCAGTTGAATAACTTGTCAGACATGAGGATTGACAATTTGACATGAACCAAATCATAACTGAGACAGATGAAACAGTCGCATGTCAAGAGACATCGGGGTGCTCTGCTGTGTACACGCAATTCTATTTATAAGAAGATAGAAGATTTAATCTTCTTCTTTTTTTTCTTTGTCAATGCTACATCAGGCTCTAGGCACAGCTGAAATGGTCACTGATATGATTGTGGGAAATCCTGGAAAAGTGGACTTCTCGCCTTTCTCCATCAAAAACAGATTTTAAGGTACTTGTGCTGAATATGCTGAGGTTTTTATTTTTATTTTTTCTATAATATAGTACCTTAACATCTGTTTTCTCCAACAACGTTTGAAACTAGGACTGATTTCTCGTGCCTTGAAGGCGTTTTTCTTTTCCCAAATGATTATATTTACAGCATGCAATTGTTTAATTGGAGAATCTTTTGGATACAGAACTACTGAATCTTGTATGTAAACAATTTTGGCTTCGCTTTATGTGGTGTCTGTTACTCTAATTCGGTTTAGAACTCGTCACTGTTCAAGATTGCTACGAATTGCCTCACTTTAGTGTTCAAATTGTAAAGGGACAAGGTTCATGTGCTTTTTCTCAGCATTGGATAGATCTTTCTGGCCAATCTTGGGTTTTATTTTATTATCAACATTTGAGGATTCAGCCTCTTATTTGTTACTCCCTCTTGATGAATTTAGTTGTCATAGGACAAAGCTGAGGGAGTAATTATTATTACCTTTTTCAATTTGAAACGGTAGTAAATGCCAAAATTTGGTGAACATGGAAGCTGGCGCTTCCCTACATCTATCTATATCTGAGTCATGATTGTGTATCCTAGGAGTGAAATATTTTTCCTTCCAATGCAAAGGACAATGCCAGAGGGTTCTTGCTGCTTGATGAACTTTATCAGGAATGCAACTGGGATGGGGTGCTTTAATCCTGCTGCCCTCCAAACCCAGTAACCCTGCTTTTACATTGTCTACCGATGCTGTCACGCTGCTGGAACCTACTTTCTTGTTTCATCAAGTTCCTTTGCACAGCTTACGACTGAGAGAACTGAAATTTTCTCTTGAGTACCGCCTAGAAGCATTCCTCCAATCTGATCCTGCTTTCATCATCAATTCAAACTCCGGATAGCTGATACGACCATCCTGTTGATTATATGTATAAAATGTCAGCCTAGAATCTTGATAGCCATGTCTTTGTACAATATATTTTTCCTTTTTAACAGAAAAGGGAAACACGGATGGCAGCAAGCTGCCATGTCCTTGGAACTTAGTGTTTCTTGACCAGATGAGGTTTAGCCATCCTAAAACTACCTTTGATTCATTGGAAATGGTTACCATTTCAGTATTTAAATAGCTATGGAAAGCTTTTGAAGTTCGTAAGCAGTAAATTCAGTGTGGTGTTGAGTGATTAAAAGCTTTGATTTGTTTGTTTACTGACCTTATCCTTGTCAACATCACGAACAATATCATGAACCACTTGCTCATTAGGCCCTAGTTCATCATCACCTAAAGCCTCCATCAATTCCTCCATATCAATAAAGCCATTGCCGTCTTTATCGAAGAATTTGAAAGCTTTAGGTAGGTACTCCTCGTTACTTATCTTTTTTATGTGAAGTAAGATTGTTACAAACTCCTCACAATCTAACGTTCCAGTTCCATCTATGTCACCCTGGCAAAAAAAAGTGTGAGAGCACATGTAGTCATGATTTATTTGGGCCTTTATTCGATGAGTGCTAGTTTAACAAAGATAATTGCATCTTTGCATTTGTTTATTGTAATACAGTTGCAGTATCCTGTATCGTTCTAATACTACATTGTATAAGAATAACGAATGCTGATACTAAACACTCACAGCTTCTAATAGCATCTTTATCTCTGCCTCTGGGACAGGATGGCCATTTATCTGAAGACCCTCCTTCAGCTCCTCAAGTGTCAAATTACCATTGTTATCCTTGTCCATCATTTGGAACATTTGAGTATATTTGTCAATCTCTTCCGCCGGTAAATTCATGGCAACAACCTTCATTTGTCATTGGCAATTATTCACATTGACGCGTGCCACGTTGAAAGGAATAAAGTGTAGTAACAGCAAGTTATATGCAACTTACTCCAAGTGCCTTCTTTTTAAACTTGTTCATGGCCGAGAATTGCTTCAGCCTGGATCGAACAACCTCTCCAAGTGACACATTTGGAGCCTTTTCAGCGTTCTTGAGCCAAGGATGTTCTGTTTTCAGAAGGGAAAGGTGCTTATGTATGTCAACTAAAAGCATAGTCTGGTTTTTTTTTTTTTTGAGGAACTGGCTCCCTTTTTTGCAGTATTGCCAATAATAATGACATACATAAAACTTTTTCGTGTGTTTCATCCATTTGCCATTTGAATTTGGTTTTGTTGACATAAAATTGAACTGAAGGTCACTTACCAAGGACTTCTTTTGCTGTCAACCTGGTGGAAGGATTCGGGTCAAGCATCTTTCTGACAAGGTCCTTTGCATTCTGGGAGACCTTGTGCCATGGGTCTCTTTGTAAGTTAATTCCTCCTCGGAGTATTGCCTGCGCAATTTTCTCATCGGAATCTGCCATTGTCGAAAGAACATCGCATTACCACTTCTGATCAGAGGAGGAACTTGTAACGCTGAGGGTGGAGCACAAATCACCTCCCCAGAAAGGAGGGAAGCCGCAGAGAAGGATGTGCAGGATGACGCCAGCGCTCCACACGTCTATCTCTGGCCCATAGCTTCTGTTGAGAACCTCTGGAGCCATGTAACACCCGCTGCCAACCACTTCCGTGAACCGATCCCCTGCAGGGCAGAGTTTGAGTGATTTGGTTATGCATAAGACAGTCTGAAGAATCCTACGGTCATGTATGGGCAATGCGCCGTGTTTGTCTGTTGCAAGCCAAGCTGCCGCACCTGGGTTGAAGAACACCGAGAGGCCGAAGTCAATGGCCTTGAGAGGCGAGTCCTCCGACTTGTTCACGAACAGGAAGTTCTCCGGCTTCAGGTCCCGGTGCATCACTCCGTTCTCGTGGCACAGCTGGAACAATGGATTTGCATGCGTATATAAGATTAGTTGTCAGTGAATAGTAACAAAGATTAGCTAAAGCTTCCTCGATCTGACTATACGAAGAAGCACAAGTGTGTGACGCTTCTTGGACGTGTTGGTTATGATGGTTACCTGCACGACGTTGACGATGGTAAGAGCGACCTTGGCGGCGGCGCGCTCGGTGTAGTGGCCGCGCGCGAAGATGCGATCGAAGAGCTCGCCGCCCTCGCAGAGCTCCATGACGAGGTGCACCCCGTCGGCGTCCTCGCACGCCTCGCGGAGCTGCACAACGGGTCCCCCGTCGCCGCCGAGCTCCGACATGCGCCGCGTGATCTCCACCTCCCGGCGCACGTCCTCGGCGTCGGGCCCCACGCGGCGCAGCAGCAGGCGCCTCCGCCGGATCGTCTTGCACGCCAGCGCCTCCCCCGTGGCGGCGTCCTCGCACCGCCGCGTGACGCCGAACTCGCGCGCGCCCGAGCTCCGCGCCCAGCCGGTACCGCCGCGCGAAGTCCGGGTCGGCGGCGCCGGGCACCAGGATGGAGACGTGCTTCCTGTCCTTCCTGCCCTTCTTCTTCGCCGTGCCGGTGGCTTCGTCGTCGTTTTTGGTGGTGTGTTGTTGTCGGGGGAGCGGCAGCACGGGTCGTCGCCGTTGGTGATGGGGAGGACGGCCGCCGCGTCTCGGGCGCGGCTAGCTCGCAGCATCTTCAGCTTGGTGACCGCGATGGCGGAGTAGCAGCCACCCATGGCGCCGTCGAGGCTGGGCGCCGGGTGCTCGCTGTCTCCGCCGCTCGCGCCCTGCTGCCTCGACCCTTCCCCTTCACGTCCCGGCCTAATTCCGGTGCCTGCGCGCGAGCTCGTGGAATGCGGGCGTGGTTGGCAGCGTTGGCTGCCCGCTGGTCTCGCCGCTGCTGCCGGTCCATTTCTGAAAGCAAAACAGCTGCGGTGGGCCGAGCCGAGTTGGGTGATACGATTAGGAGGCCCAAGGGCCCGGTTCAGTCAGCTGGTGCCAATCTCGTAATTAACTTGTGCATTCGTGTCTAATCTTATAACCCGCACTAGCCTAGTAGGAAAGCCGAAAGCCTCACCTCAAAGAGGCCGCATTTGCGCTTCACTGTTTCGCACTGGAAGTTCACAGTTCGCACTCTTCGTCCCCGACCCAGGGCTCGAGCTTATTTGGTTTCTCGCCCTATTCTTTTCTCGATTGGAATTCCACTGACATTCTCCCCTGTTCTATCTTCACTTAGTAGTTGGTAATCAAGTGCTAGTCTATAGGATTCCGGGTTCGGTTTTGTGAATCCTCCATTGCTTTCGTGCGGTGTCTGGGGTCAGATCTTGCTTTCAAGTAAGTAGGACCTGTATCACTTGAATATTGTCAGATTTCTGCAGTATTTATAGTTTTTCAGTTGATGACATAGGTCTCGGATCAGTTCGTTTCGTTATCAGTTATTGCGGAGGTGAAAAGTGATTTCTGACATTATATTTCCCCCATTATGGTTTGGGGCCTGTCGTGCATGATGTGTAGTTTATGCTCTTAAGATCTTCGATTTTGATGCCACGATACTAATTTCTTCAATTGTAAGTGCAAATGTGGAATTGCCTTGGCATGAAAAGTGATTTCAGTCTGATGCCATTACGATTCTCTGGACCTTTAATTTCAGGTCACCAATTTCAGAAAGATCAGAAGTTTGGGCAATGCGGTCACCGTCGCTGCTTTCGCAGTGCCTGCCTGGCTTGCTGTCTCATGATAAGGCTGCTGCCCACTGCGTCAACATTGTACCAGAGAGGGAGCCGCACCTGCCTTCACCAGCAGTTGAGATTGTCCCATCGAAGGTGTCAAACCTTTTCCCTCTTGCACGTTCACGTTTTCTGCTTGCTGAGATGAGATGTCACAAACGAAAAACAAGAATAGTTGTTATCTATTGGATATCGACTAATCATATTTTCTTTACATTGATCTGTAGACAGTTCATCCATACAAGTATGCAGGCGAGAATATTCAAATGCAGGGCATGAATATATTCAAGGTGCTCTCTTTTTTCACACTTGTCTCTGTGCTCCATTTCATTAGTTTTCTGACTGGTTCCAGCTTATTTGTTTATTGGGAGGACGTGCTGATTGTTTACATGCGTGTGTGTATTAGTGTTCCCATCATTCTTGCTTCTCTAATTTCGGATGATCTTGCATTTAATTGGTTGCAGGCGAAGATCAGTGTTGTTGATATGGTTGGACTATCCAAATCAGATATTGTAACTTCAAAAGGTGAAGGTAGTCTGCTACCCTCACTAGTTCTATCACACTACTTAATGCCTGGCCTGATACAGCTAAGATCTGCAAGTAATTATCGTTTTGTTCTAGGTTCTTCGAAATGCTGGGAGAGTTCAATTGATCTTGTAAACGTGCTCAAGGATGAGATCCGTGATGGCCTATTGACATTCAGGAGCAAACAGGTTTTAGAGGTACAACTCCAGTGTTCATTTTTATGTTCATTTACATAAATCTTGTAGCACTTCGAGTAAACATACTTCTCTAGCATCTAGTGTTATCATCGTGCAACATTGTACATGCAGTTGTTAATATCATCATATGGCATGAATTTTATTCATTTATGCAATGCTGCAAATGTTGCAACACCATAAAATACGTAAACTAGAAACGGCAAATGTGTGAATTTGTCCTATAAAGAATTAATGGTGCCATAAGCATTTATTGATGTCCATTTGACTGATGATTGCCCCCTCTATAACATTAATTTCTTTAACCCTTTGGAATAAGGACTACTGTTGAACAGATGAAATATGGTTCGCACTGGCATGAAATACTCTCTTTTTAAACAAGCTGTGCTGCAGAGATGTACAATGTTTTCCTTCTTTCAAGGATGTGGCACCATTGCCTTAAACTTCTTGGGCCATGAATCCGCAATCGATTTCCTTATATTCACAGATTCAAAATACAACATCTTGCATTACCTTTTTCAATTTGGTTCTTTGGAGGTGTGAGAGTTCTGTTTTTCCTTGGTGCAGCTTGGTTGTGGATACGGGCTTCCGGGCATACTTGCTTGCCTGAAGGTGTGCCATTGTCCATAGTTCTATCTCTTACAGTTATGTGCTTGTCTGCTGTACTTTTACTATCTTATCTATTTACTCCCTCCATTATTAAATATGCGACATGTGTGAATGCAAATCTAGTGTGATCTGAACTAGACTAGTTGCCCTGAATTTTCAAATGTCATATATTTAAGAATGGAGGTAGTACTTGGCTAGCTATCCTATATCCATGGAACAGTTATTGACACCTTCCTTTTGTACATTCTTAGGGTGCTACAACGGTGCATTTTCAGGATCCTAGTGCTGAAACAATAAGGTGCAAAACAATACCCAATGTACTTGCTAACCTTGAACAAGCTCAAGACAAGCAGAATCACCATCAAGGAAGTCCCCTTACTCCATCCCGCCAACTACCTCAAGACATCCATTTCTATGCGGGAGAGTGGGAGGAACTTCACGCAGTTCTATCAGTTATTCAAGAGGACGATGTGGATGCATCATCAGGTCTTGGACTAGGATTCTGTGAAGATGACTTTTTGGATGAATGCAACAGCCAGGATGGGAACAATATTTGCCTGGAAACTTCGTCGAGGCGGTCAAGAAAACTATCAGGCAGTCGTGCATGGGAGAGGGGACATGAGACTAGCACCGGAGATGGTGGATATGATATAGTGTTGGTCAATGAGATCCCCTACTCTGCAAGCTCTCTTCAAAACCTCTACTCACTCATAAAAAAGGTTAGATCATAAATTTCTAATACTGTTGTCCATGCAGTTTTCTCATGAATTCTTACCTTGGGAGTTGGGACACCAAACCCAGGAGCTAAATTTTTTTCCTAGGCAGCCAGGTAGGAGATCCCAAAACATATTGCCTGAAAACTACTTCGGCATGGTGTTATTTTTGTCAACGCACGGTAACAGCAATTAGAACTTTTATCCAGAAAAAAAGATCTGAATTTCACAAAAGAAAAGGGTGCCGAAAGCAGTATAACTTTTTGTTTTCTCGAACGTGCAGGAGAACTGCGTCATAGTATTAAGAAGAGTTAAAAAAAAAAACTCAAGTACAAACACCCAAGACATACCCACACATGTGACTAGGTTTTAATTGTTGAGTCGCGCCACAAACTGTCACACATCAAAATAGGGCCTATTTGTTTTAGAGGCCAAATATCTCACAGGTGTGACCCCGTAAAGAAATTTGATCAAAAAACAACTTTACAGAAATGAATTACAGAATATGGATCAAATTAAAATAAAATTTACAACGCCACCTTATGATTTATACAAGCACACCAAAGAAATTCTTCCGCTCCCGCCATCTTCGTTAAGATGTCTTCTCGATAATGCCAACTTCTAACTGCGCACACCACCATGCAAACTAGACTATGAGTATAAAACTCAGCAAGAATGCAGTAAGGAAAATCAAGAAATATTATGCAAGGAATTTCTCAAAGGATTATTCTTGTTTCATCAAATGAGCCAGCGCTCAGACCTCCAAGGTATAATGAGTTTTATAAAACGTTTTGTAAAGAAAACCATATTTTAATATTATAAAATTCTATTTGGTGGGGCTGATAGTACACGCGGCCAACCCATTTATAACCCGGGTGCAACAGGAGTGAATATCCACATTTTTACGCTCTGCAGAGGTGTACCTTTTTCCATGGATTTCCTCAAATCTCTTGTCAGACCATGTCTGGCCATTTACGCGTCCATTTTACGCGTTGACCGATCCGAGGAAAATACAAGTCTTCCCATACACGAGCTACGATACAGAGCCCACCCGACGGGTCCGACTCGGTCCGCAACCACGTCATTGGCTAGTCTGACTCGGTCCGCAACTAGCCCATGACACGGCCTCGCCGCTTGTTGTCCCGTGGGGTGTGTCGTCCTCTATGTAGGTAATAGCTTGTACACGCCCATTCAGGCCATGGCGGTACTAGTGCACGTATACTAATGAGCCACCTAATTGGTTGTTACCTTAGTTTAATTCACCACCACATTACCAACCACTGAGATGCCTCGCATCACATTCCCGCTAACCACGTCCCCATGAAATGGCAAGGCCGCAGCCTTCCTCAAAGGCCAACAACGTATGCAGCAATTTACTTTGAATAAATCATGATAAACAATAAAGCATTTTAAATCATTTAAATAAACCATGTTGTATTAGGATCAATATGCTCAAGGGTGTGTACGCAGCTTGCCTTGGCCTATCGGCGAATCCGCTCCTTGTGCTAGGGTCGCATCCACTCTTGTTCATCGGAACCATGGCTGTGTCCGTCGAGCATGTACACGTAAGCATAGCAACATCAATACAAAGTCATACAAACAAGACTGGTGCCGAGCGATGTGCGTGATCAGTGTGGAGATTAGACCAAGAAGATGAAAGGAGCACCGGATGCAACCTCACCAACCCACGCCTGTTCGGCAAGGTGCAAGCTGACAGCCCGGCCTCCGCCAAAAGTCTCTAGTACTTCTCACTAGCAAACCATGATCATCCTCCAAGATCTTCTTTCTCTCTCTACTCACTCCCAGTGCTGATCGGGTATGTGAAACCAGGAACGAGGCATGGGTTTATATAGCTGGTAAGAGGCGGTGGATCAAGGGATCTTAATCAAGTGAGAGAGGCGGTGCAAGGAGCGTTGCTAATTCTTGGTATTCTGAAACTGGCGAACATTGATACTCCACTATAGATGCAAGGAAGTGGTGCGTTACTACGTTCCACTGACCACTTAACAAGCGATAGCAAGTGTATACGTGTAAGAGAATTAATCGTCAGTGGGTAAACCAGAAGACATGCTTGCTTTGATGTGTCTGATCGGCATTTTAGCGAGGGAAGAGTGAAACACCCAAGTCGATTTGGAGAGAGAAAAAGGATGAAGCTGAAATGGAAATAATTAAGTGGCTTGTTCAGGCAAGAAGGATAATGGTGGTGCATTGTATTGAGATTATTAATGAGGAAATACGAATATATGCTAACCAGCCGGATAAAACTGCATTGTTTTATGGCTGGTAATAAACTGATGCTGAATTGGCTTTGCAAAGAGAATACGATTCGTGTATAGGAACTGTTAGAAAAGATAGAGATGGTGCCATGAATACAACACGTAAGCATGCATGGAGAGAATAGTGAAAGGTTGATGATCAAATGGCCGGATACTTTAATTATGGTGCATAAGAAACAATGGCAACAAAGCTTCGGTGGATACTGTACAAGCTGACGCTTCTGGACTTTTGGAAATACCACAGAAAAATATCTTGGTAAACTCCTTTGAATTTGATGCAAATTCATGCCGATTCATGCGAATTTACGATGATCAATTTGATGGATTCGGATATGAGCTGAAGCTTAATCTGGGGGTCTGGTAGTGTTAGGCCGGGGTATGACACAAACTTATAGGGCAGAACTTAAAACATGAGATGTTCCTCCTGACGAGGTTGAGCTGCATTGTCATACTGGACATTTGGAGGTTATCTTGTTATATTGTAGACTTGAGACCTAAGTTAGCTGCACCTGAATTCGTGACCTCTTCATCTTGTACTCCTCGTATACCTGAATACTGAATGAATTATGCAAATTTTCCATCAACTCCAGAACACAATCGTTTTCTTATCCTTACTATTGTTCTTGTTCTTGTAGTGCTTACGTCCACCATATGGAGTGCTGTACCTTTCTGCAAGGAAGAACTACATTGGTTCAAGCAGCGCGGTGCGGCAGCTACGAGCTTTGGTGGATGAAGAAGGTGCATTCGGCGTGCACCTCGTCTCTGAGCCCTCTGAGAAGGAGATCTGGAAATTCTTCTTCAAATAGGTCACCGCAGCTTGTCACGGAGAAGAGAGGTTCATTTAGGCTATGCGAAGAACAAAAGGCTGCAAGAAACTGCAGATTTGTAAATAAATATTAAAAGCGTGTTCCAGACTAGTTTTTGCCTACTTTTGTCATGCCCCTCCGGAGTGCTTTGTTATTGATTCTGGGAGTGCTTTGTTATTGATTCTGGTCGGTGCAGGCGCATGTAACCGCCACATGTATGTGTGACAGCTAACTGAAATCACAGTATTGATGTTCCCTTGCGATTACTGTTCATGTTTTTTTTTTTAATCTTAAAGAACGAAGTATTCACTAGCTGTTTGTCTTGAAGAACAAAGTTTTATACAACTTCCATGTTGCTGATGTCTGATGACTGTTGAATCTTTTACAACACGGAAAGACGACCTCCCGTTTTTTTTCCCTTTTCTGACCAGTACAGACAGGTTTTCTCTTGTTAAGTACCCCTGTTTTGGTATCAAAAAAAAAAGGTACCCCTGTTCTCCTTAGTCCTTACTTCTCACTGACTTGTGGGTCCACTAACCCATCGAGCTCAGTCCTCTTCGCTCCCGGCTCCCGCTCTGCGCTCTGGCCCTCGCCGCTTCTGCTGAATCTCGTCTTTTCGCCTTCTCTCGCGTCGAACCATATCCCAGAGGAGAGGAAGGTGGCCACAGGCGGCGAGGCAGATCCACCGTGTTGACTTCTGTCGGTAAAGGACCCTAACCTTCTTCGGTTGATTGATTCCCGTGCTTCTTTTTTGACGGAAACATTCCCGTGCTTCGTGATGCGCGTCTAATCTAATCCAATCCAATCTCTCCTTCCTTGGTCGATTAGGTTCTTCTTCTCCTGCGACGCGCCAATTCGATCCACCCGAGCCGAGGTGCCCATGGAGCACGCTGAGTCCGGCCCCGCCGGTTGGCCGGAGATGGCCGACGTGGAGCCGGTGCCGCAGGACGACGGTCCGAGCCCGGTGGTCCCCATCGAGTACCGTGACAACTTCCGCGAGGTCATGGACTACTTCCGCGCCCTCTACTTCGCTGGCGAGCGCAGCGAGCGCGCCCTCCGCCTCACCGTTGAGGCCATCGAGCTTAACGCCGGCAACTACACCGTGAGAGTCCCACGCTTCTCTGTATTTTCTCGTTTGTCGAATTTCTGTGGAGGCCGAGTGGATTCGTTATACCTATCTTTTACTGAGAATTAAATAGCACTGCCGTGATGAGCTTGGTTATAGGATGGAGTCAATTTCTTACCCAGTATAATAATATTAAAGCGACAAATTCTGTTCCAGTGTTGTGCAACCGTAGTTTAGAAAGTGGAACAGAAATTTGGACCCAGTTTTAGAAATTTGGAATTGTCTGTAAACTAGCCAAACGGGTAGCCTTTTGCAGTTTTTAGAAAGTTTGTACTCTGAAGTAGACTGTCTTTCATTGATATGGCATGTCTTTTTATCGACCACGGTCTTTGTAGGAGACCACTGCATACGACATGGGCATAATAGTATTCTCCCTTTTAAATGTTTTATGTGCAGTATGCTACAATATTCTTGATGAGGGGCCCAATTACCAACTAACTTTTTTGTCGAATATCAGAGATTTTCCTTCTGCGCTTTTTCTACCATGTTTTGTGAGTTAGTGTGATGTATATCTGTTTACTTGATAGGTCTGGCATTTCAGGCGCCTTATTCTAGAGGCACTGGATTCTAACTTACTGGAAGAGTTGAATTTTGTGAATGAAATTGCTGAATGTAATCCGAAAAATTATCAGATCTGGTGAGTTTCATTGTAAAAACTCTTGCATTCATTTAGACTTCCATAAGTTTAATTTTGTGCATTTGCTTTCTTTGTTTAGGAAATCCTGACTAACCCACCAGGGTCCGACTCTTATTTCTTCAGGCATCACAAGAGATGGTTGGCTGAAAAATTAGGGCCGGACGTTGCAAATAATGAGCATGAATTCACAATGAAGATACTTGCTATTGATGCTAAAAATTACCATGCTTGGTCTCATAGGCAGGTATGCATATCTCATATTCATGCTATTTTTTCCACACTTGGCTACTGTACTGAGCTAAGCTATGAGTATCACGAGAAGCTTTCTTCTAGTAATGGGATGGCTTTATTACAATTGCTGCAGTGGGTTCTTCAAGCTTTGGGTGGATGGGAGAGTGAACTGCAATATTGCAACCAACTACTTCAGGAAGATATCTTTAATAATTCAGCTTGGAATCATGTAAGGCAGTGAGCTTCTTGGCTACTTTAAATTTTCTCGTGTAGTATGATGTCCGTACTTCATTAATATGAGTATGGAGAACCGTACGCTTGTCCACGATTACAACCTCTGTTTATAAATATATGGCATTTTAGAAATTACTCAATATACCATGTAAACCTTTTCTACAGTGTTTGTCGTAATTTTATATAAGCAAAATATTTGAAACTAGGGTATCTTAGAGTATTTTCATAGAAAAATCTTATGGTGCTGAGGTAGATCTGCAGATGTAATTTGTGCTCAAAGCTGGACAAAATTGCCACAGCAACAAATAAGGGCTTGAAAGCAGTCTGTGATGACTATTATTGACTTAAATTTTTTCTGTTATATCCATCTTGTCCACTTATCCTGCCTTCCGAATGCCTCTTTTATCTTGTTCTGAAGTATGTTACATTTGTCTTGCAACAGAGATATTTAGTAATAACAAGATCACCACTTCTTGGTGGCATTACAGCGATGCGTGATTCAGAAGTAGATTACACAATTGAGGCTATTCTAGCAAACCCTCAGAATGAAAGCCCCTGGAGATACCTTAAAGGTCTGTACAAGGGTGAGAATAACTTGCTAGTAGCTGACGAGCGCATCTCTGGTGTTTGTCTCAAGGTCCTGAAGAATGACTCATGTTGTGTATTCGCTTTGAGCTTGCTGCTAGATCTCCTTCGCAGTGGTTTGCAGCCTTCAGATGAACTGACAGGAACTATTGAAGCAATGAAGAACTCTGATCCTGAAATGGCAGATGCTGATCTTGCGATGACTGTTTGTTCAATCCTTCAGAAGTGTGATCCCTTGCGGATAAATTATTGGTCTTGGTACAAGACCACTCTTTCTTCCCAGACCTGACAAATACATGGACTTACAACTTGTATCGTCATAGTCCTGAACTCAACAAGGTAGACATGATTTAGATGTCTTGGGTTAAAGATGTTTCACTGGATTATCATGACTCAGATGTCTTCGATGTGATCTGGGACCAACGCTTGTACTGGATTTGGCATGACAGAACTGATCCATGTTATTTTATTATTCTAATAATCAATTTGTGTAACATATTAAACATTCACATGTAAACAGAATGTATGGCATAGGTGACACAAGCATACATGAGAGCATGCAAGTTTGGTGCTTTTTGAGGGTTTTTTTTCTTCTTCTTCTTTTGGTTATATTAGATGGAATTCATAATTTTTCCTTTTGTAACAAACAGTCCATAGGTGAATTTCAACAGATCTTCTGTCGATTTCACGTCCAGGGCGCTGCATGCACCTGTACTGTACTTTTGCACAAGCGTGGCCATCTTGGATGCTCCATCATTTGATGCAAATAGTTTGCAGTCCAGTTTTCTTGTGCGGATATAGTTGATTTCTGTTGGGCAACTATTGTGTTTTATATCATGAAAATAGTTGTACATAAATCGTTTCTCTTAATAAAACTATGCATTATGGTATCGCTGTTGACCATGATTCAGCAACCTGATGGCATGCATATCAAGCGTACACCACATTTTTAGTTGCCTTTCTTCTCCCAGGAGCCCGGTCCTGCTCCAAACAATGAATTTACAGAACGGGTCTATAAAACTTGATATGGCACAAATGAAATAACTTAAAGCATCAAACTGATAGAAGAAACGGATAAAATGTGTCAAAAAATGGATCCTGAAACGGCTCGGCAGATGCTCATCTTAAGCAAGTAAACACATTGATCAGTGCCGGTAGGCATGGCCATTACATGATTGTTAAAAAAAACACACCTTATATAACTAGAGATAGAATTAGTAATTACACCCAAGGACACCATAATCTGCTGCCCTATTGAAACACTGTATATTGAACCGATTGTTTTGCATGTACATCTGCAGACCAGGCCATCAGCCGCCGGTAAAACCAAGCTGGTGAAGGATAAAGCACAGGATGAGCACGACAATAGCGAGTATCAATCCTCGCTTGCCTAAGAGCCAGTCCTTCGTTCTCTTTGCAGCTTCCACCCCTCGCCGAGCTCGCTCCATCCATCTCATCATCCTATCCAAATCCTCCAGAGACATTGAAGACATGGCTTGCTGAGCTTTCCCAGCATCCTCTTTAGACAACTTCATCCCAAACTGCTCGCTCATGTTTGCCATCATCTCAGGGCTCATGCTCTTCATCATGGACGAAACCATCTGCCGCATCGCAGGATCTCTCATAGAATTCCTCATGGTTTCTTGCATATCAACAGCCGTCGACCGGGACGCACAAGATGACGACTGGCCCATGCTTTGCTCGTTCACGATTTCGTCACGGTCGTTCTCCACAGCAGTTTGGGAATACGAGGATGGGAAGAAGTTACCGTCCGATGTAACAAGGGGTGAACCGAGTTTTTCCTCCGCGTCTTTCAGAACCTCAGCAATAGTTTCGTCCTCCGGAGCGATTTCATGGGCTTTCCTCAAATCAGCAACCGCATCCTCTACCTTTCCGAGCTCCTTGTACGCTTAGCCCCTCCGGTAATACGCTTTGACATTGCCCGGATCGTACGCGAGAACCTCCGAGCCTTCGCTCACGCACTCACCGAACTCGCCCGTTTTCAGGTAACAAGCCATCAAATTCAGAGCACACTGCAGCCGCAGAGCACGCGCCGCGGCCTGCGACGACGGCGCGTTCTTCAAGCCGTCCTTGGCGAGCTTGTACTTGGCGGCGGCGTCCGCGTACTGCCCGCGGCCGTGCAGCTCGTTCCCCTGCTTCTTCAGCGCCCTGGCGCCGGACAACACCGCGTGCGACGACGACGTCTGGGCGTCCGCCGCTTGGGCCCTCATGGCGGCGAGCTCCTCGGGCGTGGAGCCGGCGATTTCTGGGTCATGGCGCGCATGTCGGCCGGGGTCGCTTCGTTCAGCTGCCGCGCGGCTCGCCGCACGTCCTCGGCGCTCATGCTCCATATGCTCTCCGATGCGAACCGCATGAGGTCCGGGTTGGCCATGAGCTGCCGCTGCATCGCGGCGAGGTCGTCGGGGGACATGCGGCGCATCTGCTCCTGCGCCAGCCGCAGCATCTCCGGGTCCATCGTGTCGATTCGATTGGATCGATGTCGGGCTCGCGGATTTTGATGGAAGTTCGCTGCCTCCCTCTCCTCTGTTCTCTGCTTTAGTGCTAGCTCTCGTCGTCGTCTGACGTTGGCACTTCGCGGCGATGCGGTGGCTTTTGGGGTGTTCGGCTTTGGTATTTATCGACGGCCCCGTCTGAACTCTGAAAGCAGGCGAGGAGGAAACGGAAACGGAAATGAATTCAAAAGAATCCGAGACAGATCCGGCTCGGGCTCGGCTCGCAGACGAAGAGGTCAATGGGCCCTCGTACGGTGCCGTGGACTGGGTCTTCGGTCCGTCAAGACAGCGGGCGCGGGTGTAGAGTGTAGACTGGTGGTCTTCGTCGCGCTCGCGAAAAAAACGTGTCCGTGCCAGCGAAAATCAGACGAGCGAAACCGTCCAGGCTCCCACGTCGCATCGGCATGGCCCATGCAAAATTAAAAAAAAAGAACTGGGGTCGCCAAGAATCGAACTCAGGTCACCATTCACCTGACCTCCAAAGCGCCCTTATAGAAAGGGGAATGAGAGACAAACCACTCGGGCCGAACGAGACTATTGCTCTGTTTTGCAGGCTGTTTTGCTCTAGCGGCAGCTGAAGAAATAACTGCGAACACTGTAGCTGATGAAATAATTGCAAACACTGTAGCTGCTGATAAGCAGCAAGCTTGGCGAACAAGCTGAAGGCCCTTGACATTATTTAATATGACAAGGAAGGAAATTTACAAGCTAATTGATCTCTCCTTGGTATGTGAAATGATGTACAACACGACTTCCTTTTGGGAGTATGAAATTAAACTCCTAACGTTGCATGGAAGGCACTTAATGGTGATGTCGTTTTTGTGTGCTGGAAAAGAAGTTGGCCGTAAGTAGCGGACGGAATCTATATGCCGCAATTCACAACAGCGTCGCCATTGCCAAACAAGGACAATAAAAGAAGAAGCCGTCAGGCACAAGTTGCTTCTACCGACGACTATGAACATTTCATGACGTCAGCAGTTAGAGTTTTGGAAGTCATCGTTCCCAGCATCGTTAAAGACCGATCTACCCTTTTGGCAATTTTTGTACATCGCATTCTTGGAATGTAATCGTTGATCGTGGGCATTTTAGGCATGTCTAAGATGATCCCTGATCTATCTATAAATACCTGCCCACAGGCACCCACTGATCGGATAACTTTTAGTTGATTGACGGAGTGTTATCTCTTGCAAACATTTCATGCGCTTGCAGTTCATTCTCGTCGTCGTAGTTTACCCTTCCATTTCCGTGGGCTTTGCTCCTGAGTGAAGTACCCCAACAGTAGGCATAGGTGCTCGGCAACCGCCATTGGCGTTCCTTGTAGACACAGGTACTCGTACGTCGTTGGATCTTGTTGCTCGAGTTGGGATTGCGCATCCCGTCTCCGCCTTATCCTTTTTTGGGAATTATGTTTTTCATACGACGGCGCAAGCATTCCCCGAGGCTTCGCCATATGCTGCTTAACCCTTTCCATTTCCCCACTGCAATAAAACAACTCGATCTGTAGCGGCGTTCAGAAAATTACTGTAGCGGCGGTTTTGTTTTGGACCGTCGCTAGAAATGCTTCTGTCATTTGTAAAGATGGTTTTAACTGATCGCAGCAGTTCCACTTACTTTTTTTTTTTTTTGAGATTACACAGTACAACTCAGACACTCACAACGCACGCACACTCACCCCTATGAACACACGTACGCAAACCCTACCCCTATGAGCATCTTCGAAGACTGAGCCGGCAAATCTAGAGATACGAACCATGTTTTGGGCCGCCGCTACAAACCATGTCCATCCAACAGCCCGCCGCCGCTGCTTCTCCATGGCCTACTTACACCTCTCGACTCAATATCTCCGATTCGAGTATAAAACCTTCCGGCCGCTGCTTCTCTCCCGAGCCCCAACTCCACCACTCTCATAGCGCCGCCTCCCTCCTTTCTCCTTAGCGCCACCTCCCTCCCTTCCCCCACTCACCTTCTCTGCTCTGTCCTCTCCCAGCTCCCTTGATTGTCCTCCACCACCTCCCCTCTCTCTTGACAGTAAGGCGGCGTGGAGAACCCAGCTTCGGTCAACGACGTTTCTCGACGGCGTCTTGCCAATCTGTCAGGTCCATGAGCTCCTTCCTTCTAGATCTGGCGTCCACGACATCCTCCTTGGCGGATCCGCGTCCACGCGAAGGGGGAGCGGCGGATCTGGCGTCCACGTGAAGGAGAGCGGCGGATCCAGTGTCTACGGAGGGCGGCTTCCTCGACGAGCAGATATGGCGGCTTCTTCGATGGGTTGGCGGCAAGCACCCAACGGATTTGTGAGCGGCGGTGAGCCCCTATCGTGTTCCTCTATGCATGGTGGGTCGTCTCGGCCTACTGTAGATTCATATGAATCACTGGTTTCATCGACCAATCCTCGACTTTTCGCTCTTGTTGTTGAAGTGACAAGAGCGAAAAGTGGAGGATATATTGGTCGGTGAAACCAGTGAGTTACATGAGCCTTATAATCATCTCGGCAGCCCTAGCGGGAAGTGGTGCGACAACGTCTGCCGGAGCCACATCCTTCTTCTCTTTTGTTGTTGATGTTTAGTTTTGGACGACGCTATAGAATAGTTTTCTTGTTGTAGCCCGTCGTTCCCTTTCCAGTTCCTTCTAGTCTAGAGCGCTCAATGAGTACGGCGCCGGCAGGTCGATGTCGAGCATGGTTCTCCGAATTGCGAAAGAGAAGCAGCACGCAGCGCGCGCGCGCCCCCCGCGACGACTCAGACGCTAGTGATTTAATGACAAGTGTAACGGAAAGGGGCAAAGCGGCACCCAGCCGCGTGACTTGCATCGGAGAATCGCCGGCCGCGTGACCGCGCCCACAGAACGCACCCCAGCAGCGCAGGCCCCCGGCGCAAAAATCTAGCGGCGGTGGCGGCGGCGAGCTTCGTCCGCGTGATGGCGGGCGGCGGCGGAGGAGAAGGAGGAGGAGGAGGGGCCATTGAACTGGAGCAGGCGGCGAAGCCGCTGTTCGAGCTCCTCGTGAAGCCGCTGCTCAAGCGCAGCGGGCTCCGGCAGACGTCGACCCCAATGCTGGAGAACCAGAAAGCCGTGGCGCTCCAGGTGAGCCTTCCCTCCCTTTTGCTCGTGTCGTTGGGTCGCTTTGTGGGGGGTATTGAGGAGGGCCGAGCTCGCTGCTGGGGAGCGCGGCGCAGCGGGCAGGAGGGGGACTTGATCTAGCTCTGGAGGAGATCTGCCATGCATGGGCTGAGCACTTTCGAGAGGGCGGCGTGCGGCCGAGCCATCCCGCCACCGTCTCGTCCGCCGGTTTCCTGTCTCGCCCTGGCTCCGCGCCTGCCATCGTCTCGCCCGACGCCGTGTCGTCCTTGCAGCGTCCCACCCCGTCGCCCGCCAAGCACACCACAGTGGCGCTTGCTTCGGCCACGCATGGCCATGCCCAGGCCCTGGTTGGTGGTGTCCGCGGGCGGGCGGATCGGGATCCTCGGATCACGGAGTTAGACGCGGCTAACGACGTGAGCAACCGTCCAAGCCTGCCGATCTGGGTGCCGTCGTGTCTTGCGCCGCTCAGTGAGCTCGCCGTCCAGGGCGTCGCCGCGCCATGCACGCGTCGACCAGCTCGCCGCCCCGGGAGTCGCCGCGCCGTGCGCTCGTCGGCGAGAGCCACCCGCCCCGGCCGCAGCACTCCTTGCGGCCGGGCTCTGCACCAAGTCCGAACCGTCGGCGAGTGTTGACGCTAGCGCGCCGGCTCCCCTGCTTGTGCAGCTGCTGCGTGCTCCTCCCGCAGCAGCCCGGCGTGGCGACGAGCTCTATCCTCGGACGACCACGAGGAACTCCAGGCCGCTGAGAGCGTCGTACTGGTCATGCATGGGCAGCATGGCTGCATGGCAAGGTCCAGGCCCGTGGCGCCACGAAGCAGGTGGGTCGGCGCCGCGGGTGGGGTGGCGTGCGGCGGCTCCAAGTGTTCATGACGCCGCCCGTCGTTCGTTTTCAGGGGCGAGGGGGGAGGTGTTTGCGGCTAGCTCTTGGCAGCGGCGGGCGGGGCGCCGACGCGACGTGAGCGCGTCGCGTGAGTACCACAATAACAAAAAGAGCCTGTAAAGGCGGCCCAAAACCACCTGTAGAGGCGGTTTAGGCGAACCGCCGCTATACAAGTGTCGCTACAGACATTAGACTGTAGCGGCGGTTCCCGAAAACCGCTTCTACTGAGGACTCTGTAGGGGCGGGTGACATTGTGAGCCACCCCTACAGAGACACTCTGTAGAGGCGGGTGACAAAGCAAGCCGCCGCTATTGAGGAATTCCAAATATTAAAAAAAAAAGGCTGGAGCCGGCGCTCCAGTTCTGAACATGCATAGCAGTCATGAACTTCCAAGAAACCATCCACAGATGCATAATAGAGAAACTCTGGGTTCGGTACAACATAATTTCGAGCAAGAAAAGAATGAATTCAGTACATCATTGCTTGATCCACTACTCTAGCTACTACAGAAAAAACATCATGCATCAAATGCCTCACGTCTCCCACGCTTCCTTTAATTTCTCAGCTTTGTTATCTGTCTGCCGTCTCTTCTGAAGTCCAACTCGTAGCACTTTGTTATCTGTTATGTTGAAACAAAGAGGATTATTATAATGATATCAGCTTGCATCTTGACATATGAAATTCTCATTCGAGCAAGCAGGCAGGCACTTGCGAATTCTCGTAAGCAGCCAACAAGAAGTAGTAGCATGCGGATTGCATAACAGAAGAAAAGGCTACAGCATTTCAACAAACGTCTGGCTACAGCATGAGGCAGACACGAGCTTGCAGAACAATGCGAACCAAAGTCTACAGCATTCAAACAAACACACCTGCATGGGAAGGCAGGACGCCGCCGCTTGATCCCGTCCCTAGCAGCCGACCACCAGCCGCCGCCAGCACCGCCGTACCGGCTGCAGATCCGTCGATGGAGAAGCCGTGAGGCCATGCCGCCGCAGGAGAAGATGGACCAGGCCACCTCCTCCACCCTCACCTTCCACGGTGGAGGGATCCGCCGTCGACGTCATGGCCGGATCTGGCAGCCGCCAGAGACCGGGCGGGCCTCGCCGTCGTCGTCCCAAGGCTAGGCTCCCGCGCCGCCTTGCGGGGAGCTCCGCATCACCGGATCCGGGGCCGCGCCGCCTCGTCGGGTGCTCCGCCTCACTAGATACGGGGCCGCGCCGCCTCGCCGGATCCGGGGCCGCAGATCGCGCAGCCTCGCCGGTCTCGCCGGGCGCTCCTCCTCCGGATGCGGGGCCGCGTCGCCTCGCCTGATCCAGAGCCGCGCTGCACGCCGCCTTGCGGGGTGCTCCGCCTCGCTGGATGCGGGGCCGCGCCGCCTCACCGGATGTGGGGCCTCGCCGCCACGCCGGAGAGGGAGAGAGGAGAGTGGAGGGGGCGGGGAGTTGGAGAGAGTGAAGGGGTCGGCGCGGAGGGGAACAGAGTGGAAGGGGCGGCGGCGGGGAACAGGTGAGGTGGGGGGAGAAATGGTAAGGGTTAGGTTTTTATATTGGGCGCGGTTGATGTGGGCTGGGCCGTTGCTATTTAGCGACGGGTGACAAAATGGACCGCCGGTACAGATGGGAGTTATTTGTAGCGGCGGTCCACATTGTGGGCCGCTCCTACAGATGCTTTGTAGCGACGGTTGTCTTTATGGGCCGTCGCTACAGAGGTACAATAGCGGCGGGCTATTTTCTGAACGCCTTCGACGGGCCTGTAGCGGCGGCCTTCTTTCAGGTCCGTCGCTATGGTGTTTTGGCTGCTGTCGCTACAGGTCATTATTGTTATAGTGTACGCCGCTCCGGCAGCTCGCTTGCTCCGAAGCGCCACCGCACGACGGGGGAATGTGAAGATCATGGGGTAGGGGGTGTGTGGAGAGGGTGCGGATCATGCATGGGGAGGTGTCTCGCCGGGCCCTGTGCTGCTGAACTTGTTGAGGGATCACGGTCAGTTTGCTGCTGAACTGTTGTTGATGGCCCTATGCGGTCGCCCAGGCCGTACACCACCACCGCGTATCTAGCTTCCGGTGGCGCGAGCTTCTTTCGTCGACGTCGCTCGGCTCTCCTCAATGACCGCGCGTCGCCACCTCTTACCTCGCCTCCGACCGTGTGGTCGCGTGCCGCCGCCGCCGCCGACTGCTTTCTACACCGTCCGCGACTCACGGCCTACTCGACCGGGAGGGGAAATTTCCTAAAAAAAAAAAGATCTGGAGGGGAAATTTGAAGTGCAAAGGACATATCTATTATATATATAATTGACGAGAAAAAGAAGCCACCACATTCGCTCTAAAATGCTAGAAATTCTCACGTTAATCCAAGAAAATAAGAAGAGAAAATTACCCACCACTGCCATTATACAAAAATTAGTCACAAAACCCCCTATAAATATTTATAAAATAGCTAAATTCGAAATAATAAAAAATAGCCAAAAATACCCCTCAAACCTATTTAAATTCTCACATTAATCTGAGAAAATAAGAAGAGAAAATTACCCACCACTGCCATTATACAAAAATTAGTCACAAAACCCTCTATAAATATTTATAAAATAGGTAAATTCGGAATAATAAAAAATAGCCAAAAATACCCCCTCAAACCTATTTCTAAATTACCCACCATGCCATTATGAGTAAAAAATAGCTAAATTCGAAATATAATAAAATAACAAAAATACACTTCATACCTATTTTTAAATTACCTGTCATTCCATTATAAGTCTAAAAAATAACTAAACTTGGGTTATAAAAGATAATTAAAATATACCTAATTCTTATTCCTAATTTTCTTGTCATACCATTATGAGTCTAAAATAACTAATTATGACATGATGAGTAGGCAAGCTGAAAAACAAGATAGGATGAGTGAGAGAACCGAAAAACAAGTTAGAAACAAGGACGGAAAGAGCCTTGAACGAGAGGGCGACGAGCAGGCAATCTGAAGAACAAGATGACCAACATACCGGTAGGAAGGCGAGAGGAGAAGGTGATACGTGAAAGTAGTAGCCCTTGCCGGAGTGGGCAGGATGGATAATGAGTTGGCAGAAGTGTACTAGAGGAACAAGTGAGCTGGACAACAAGGCCAAGACGACAAATAGCTGAGCATCATTACGAGCAGGCGAGGGATGCGGCCGTAGGAGAGAGCATATAAAAGTTTATTACAAAATATCATAAAATACCTACATACATGTTAATAAATTTTATACTATTATCATTGTGAAAACAATCAACTCTAGCCGCGTAAATGCGCGGACAGCCATACTAGTTAGGTGAAAACGTGCAAACAACTGCCTGTGGCCTTCAGACTAGGATCAAAGGATTTAACGATCAGGCGGGCGGGTGGGGCTCCCTCAATTACCTCATCGTTCTCGCAAGAAACTCCATTGACTGGTCTTCACCTCTCCCTCTAGGATCTGAGCAAAGTAGGGATGAAAATGGACGGGAACAGGCAGGAAAACACCCTAACCGTTTGCACGGATACTGGCTGTTGTTTGCACGGTTGCACCTAATAGTTGTTTGCACCTAATGGTTCAATCCTGAGAGGTTTGTTGTTTTGTGCCTGCGCAGGTCCAAGCCATGGTCCTCCTGTACAACTACTACCATCGGAAGCAGTTCCCACAGCTGGCATTCGCCGACTCCAAGCGATTCATCCTGGCCGCCCTGTTGGACGCCGGCGACAGTGGCGATGCTCTGCTCGTGTACCTGAAACACGGAGGTGGCGACGCGGAGGCCGGGACCTCGCTGACCCACAGGGCGGTCGAGGACGCCTGCAGCATCGCCAAGGCGCTCAATGCGAAGGCGGATTCTCCCCAGACGTCACTGTGGCCCAGCTCCAAGGTCGCGGTTCTGCTCGTTGACCTGACAGGGAAGAAGTGCCTGATCGAGGATGGCTCTGTGACGACCAAGGGTGTTTGGTCGATCTTTGAGGAAGATATCAGGGCCGGCAGCATCGACATCGACTTGTCGGCGCCGGGGGCGAGTAATTCGGAAGTTTACAAGCTTCAGGCGGCTGCATATTCACTGGTGGAGAATAAAACAGGTCATTTTTACTGTTACCAATGCTTTCCCCTTTTTTCTTTTAATAAGCGATGTAGTTTGTTGGCTGACATGGAAATCATGAATGCTCCTCTTTATACACTAGAATGCATTAGTTGTACCGGAATGTGTCTTTAATTTGCTGATTCTGTGCAAAAGTTGTGTTTGTTGTCTCATATTGTGTCTTATCACTTTCGATAGGTATGAAGCAAGATAGCTTGCGTTTGCTCGAAGAACATCTGGTGTACTCAATGAGCAAAAAGAAACAACTGCCAAGTTGTTTGTCTTGCAGTATGAGCAAACTGTCAATAGAAACCTCAAGGAAATGGCAATAGAAGATCTAATCAACAGGTTTGCTTTTCCTACTGTCCAATTTGTACAATTGCACGTTGCAGCGCTGTTGATCAATCATGACAGTAATTCTTCAAACCCCATTGTATGATGAAGCCCGAATTAGATTGATTTTGGAGCACTAATTGCTAAAAGCTCTTATCTTCCCTTTCACGTTACTGTGGTTCTATCAAAAGAAAGTTTTAAGTACTTCCATTGTCTAAACAAATGTATATGTATATGTATGCTATATTCTTATAAACGATGCTGTTTATAAAAACTTCTAACCATTGTCCATATTATCTCTCCCTTCCTTCCTCTTTAACAGGATGAGCGGTCCTATATTTATAAATGATGAAGCATGCCCTAAAACAACATCTGTTGCTGAATACTATCATATACTTCCGTATAAGGAGGTTTTGTTGAACCTCCTTAACAGGTACATAGGATTTAATTATCCATAAAAGCGGTATCTCACATTGTACCTTGTTACAAAATTTTTGGTTATGCTTGACCTGTTGCAGGGCAAGGAGTTTGGATTCTTCACAAAGTATACCAAAGGAGCAACCATTGCGCAAAGGAAAATCTACATTGCACTCTGAAAAAATTGAAAGTTTGAAAGAACAAGAAGCTAATCGCAAGTCCAACATCAAAAACACAACCACAAACGCTTCAGATGCAAAGAAAAATAAAGGTATGAAAGAAGTTGGCAACAGTGGCACCAACAACTGCAGCACCAGCAAAAACAGAAAGAACCGCAAAAGAAAATCTGAAGCGCTAAAGGCTTCACCCAAAAAAAGACAATGGTTCACTTTCTAATCATGAGCGAAAACTTTGAAATTAGTGAGCAATGCAGCGAATGCAGAAGCGACCGGTGAGACTTATCAGTCTTACAATACTTCGAGTTTACTGATCCAAAATTGTTTCTGCTCATTTAATGTCAGGTGTTCACTTAATGTCAGGTGTTCACTTGGACAAGATCAAAACAGGGAAGCACTCTGTAAGTAAAAGTATGGCTGCAGGCACCATTAAAGTGAATATAAGTTAAATTACATATGACAAATGAGCTTGTGAAAAAGTTGCATTCAGCACAAAGCGTGATGTTTCCAGTTGAAAATTTATAATATATATGTTTTTGGATGTTAATTTACCCGCTTTAACTCGAAGAACTAACTATTTTTTTCAGGCATCAGAAGTTGATCCTAGAGTGAAGGATCATGCTTCTAAAAAGCAAATTGTTAAACACGAGGAAATATCAGGTAGGGACAATCCTGTCCTAGACAACTTTTCCTATTATATCTTACTCCCTCCGGTTTTAAATTGTTGACGTTTGACCATTTTTGATTTACGTTTGACTATTCGTCTTATTCAAAATATTTTAAAAATTATCATAGATTTTGTTATGATTTGTTTTATCATTAAAGAAAGTTGAAATATACCTTATAATTTTGCATGTTTGAACTAACATTTTGACTAAGACGAATGGTCAAACGTAACGAAAAAAGTCAATGGCGTCAACAATTTAAAACCGGAGGGAGTATTGCTTAATCCATATCGCTACTCCCAGTTTTTAGTATGTGTACTCGAAATTGTATTGAAGGTAGCATCAATGTTAAAACAAATGAACAGATGTATCCATCGCTCCAGTCACTTCAGAAGATGCGGGATGATATTGTATGTTACATACTGAGTTTCATTTCAAATGGAACAGTGCATTTATCTTTTAGCTTGTTTCTCATAATTCTTCTTTTAATTGATAAGCTGACGTCTAACATTAGTCTATCCATTCTATGTTTCAGCTCCATGAGCGTCGCATGCTTGGAGATCGAAGTGCTCAGTTCGACATGGATATTCAAACAATCTTGACAGGTATTTTATGAATTCCCAACTAAACTTAGCTGAAATGAATAGAGAAGGTGAAAATCACATGGTCTTTCCACAAATCAACTAACATTTAGCACTAAGGCGTTATATTCTTGGCTTTTGATTGGTGTGGTATCATCTCTTCCGATCAAATGTATACACCTTATTTAGTCTTCCATGGACAACTTTAACCCTTCTACCTTCGAATTGTACCATTCCAGTACTTATGTATTCCAAACCTATACAGAGGGAAAGATGACACCTAGGGTGATATCAATCCTAAAAAAGTATGAAGAAAATAGTTCAAACGTGATGAAAGTTGCTAGTGCAACCAGCTGTGGAGAAGGATCTCAAACAATGAAGATGAGGAGGAAGAGGTTGACAGAAGTAGTCCTTTCACGCACCAAATGCCAGGCAAGAAACCTTATGTGATGTGAACTCTCTCTCTCTCTCTCTCTCTCTCTCTCTCTCTCTCTCTCTCTCTCTCTGACACGAAGCAATGCAGGAGTTGGATGCTATATGCCATGAGAATAACTGGATACTTCCAAGATATACAGTACTTCCTTCACTAATAGATGGTATGTTGAAAAACTACTCTCTTTGGTTCCTATGGCTTAATATAGAGTCCTTGGATCATACAATTATTATATTCTTCACTAACAAAGATATAGTTTATCGGGTTGAGGCTACGGGTTCAGTTCTGAGGTTATTGTTTATCAAATTCTATTTCTATTCGCATGGCAAATATAACACGCATGCTATGCTAGGTAAATCGTTGCCCAAGGTAGCTCTTTTCCACTGGAGTCCTGGGTTCTTAGGTTCAGGATTTGGTTAGTGTTTACCCAAGAATGCTTTCTTTGTAATGACATGTTTGTGACCTTGCTGTTGTATTGTTTTAGAACATATAGATATCCTACAGTTGTCAAATAGCCCTCCAATAAACTAAAATTAGAACACATCTGTTTGTTTCCATTAGTTCCTAAGCCTATTTTTTTATCATCATTTTGCAATTTATTGTCTTAGAAGACTTTCAAACATAATCTATTTTCCTCTCTTCCAGGATTGTGCCAGGCCACACTGTATGCCTTGTATGCCCGGATCTCGAATTGAATGCTGATGGTGGTATGAAGACCACCCCTCGTGAGTAAGGAGCGGGACTCTGCAGCTACTGCCATGTTGCACCAACTTCGTAAGGCAAAAGATAAGCTAGCAGAACTGGACAGCAACACACCTGACGCAATGCTGTTTGATAAAATTCCTAAAAAATAGGAAGCCAAGCATGCTTGTCTATTCTTTTGTTTACCCAACTGGATAGTGTAGTTGGCATTGTATTTAGTTCTAGATTTCCAGATGCTTGTCTATTGTTATTTCGTGTATTCCGAGACTCTGGGTGCAGTATAAACTATTTTCTCAAGTGGAAATAATTTGTTTGTGAACAGAACTAGTGCTCACTGCTGGTAGATAATGTTTTGCAAACAGTTAGCACTCGTGGTTCATTCTGCAGTTTACGTAGTTCAGCTGCAGATGCTTGTCTATTGAACGCGGATCGGCAGACTTGCGGTGATTTACTGGAAGAGCGAGCAGTAAAGTTCTAACCTCCAATCTCCTTTTCCCTACATCTCGTTCTTTCCGATAGCTCGAAGGTGGGGAGTGGGCCGGTTGCAGAGGAGGGGAGTGTTAGGAAAAAATGACCGCCAGGCAAACAAGGAAACGCGTCAAATATTAAGGAAAGTAATCGAACGTTTTCAAAACATAAATATGTCGGCGGTCCTAAAATTATGCTTTGGGCGCAAAAAAAAAAAAACAAAAAGGACTGCGCTAACGCACGCCGCCATGCGTTAGCCTCCGGCACGACCGGTCGTTTTGGGAAAAAGCCCGCCCGTACTTTTCTGGAACTTTTGTCGGGTAGCGAGCACTCCTAGCGGCAGCCCGCCAAGGTCTCACATAAAAGGAAAAACGCTTATCTGTACCGCCACATGCAAATCTTCATCAATTTCATTCGATCCAAACTAATTAATGATGAAAGTACGTTCACCTGCAGTCTCTTCAAACAGATCGGCACCGATTATACTTTTGTTCTACAATAGATTTATTTAGTTTTTGATCGTGCTCTACAACAATTTACTTTAGAACCATAAACAATACCCCATAAGTGAATAATATACTGTAGATAAGCTTACAATTAACCAAAAACAATGCATTTTGGTTGCAAGTACCACTAAATTGTGATTTCCACCTAACACATACTACTAATTGGTTGCTACAAAATAGTTACTCCACAGATTTGCCCGCACGTGTAGCAACTCTAGTTGTACCTTTTTGGACACAAGGAAGCACATTTACAAGCAAAAAGGTACAGCAAACTAGTTCCATCATATTTTTCATCAGGTTAAAAGCTCTTCTTTTCAAGCAAGAAACACAGTATTGAAGCCTTCCCAGATGTTCAACTGTTCTGAATACATGTCAGTGTTTGTGCTCTATCAATCATCTGGAAAAAAAAAACACCAATGAAGTTATAGTTAGTACTTTGCACTTTTTTCCAGTAATTCGACAAAAGGTAAATTCAGATTGCTTCAGTATTTGGTAAAGTGCTTTCGGGTGCAAAATAAACTGCCAATTGCAATGAGTAAAAATGCTTAACATGCATATAACAATACTTTATGAAGTAAAAGTGCATATATGAAGTATATAAAAATGCCTATGCTAAATAAATAAAAATGCTTTATGAAGTATATAAATTACCAATATGAACGAATCAAGCTTCACAATCAAAAATAATGGATAAGTGAGTAGTGAGTATTCATAATTTTAAACCAATAGGTAAGTATCACAGCGGTAGTCTTTTCCCCCACAGTTGAGATGGGGCCAACAATTGAGCTCACAAGTTTTGGTTTAAGATGGATGCAGGGCACGCAGAGGTGCAACGGTTCAAGCTCAAAAGGTCAAATATGCTCAATCATGTCTAACTAAAGCACTCCAAAGGTCATGGTATTTATCATACTAAAGGTTATCTATATATTATATTTGCGCATACTTATTTAATTGAGGCATTAAACTAAAATATGTTTCGTTTTCCTAAACTGAAATATGTTTCATTTTCTAAATGACAGAATATACCAAAAGGACAATGAAATCATTCCCTCTAAAGGTACAGATGCTAGCAAAACGTACAGGCTCTAGAGAAAGAGCAGGGGTAACACATACAAGGTAATCAAACTTTAAATGAGCACATTCTCCAGCAGGCATCACCTATAGTTAGAGTGTTAGACACAAACAAACTAAAATTAATGTGCATTGTTTAATGGACATTGAACCACAATTCGTTGTGTGCTTCTAGAAATAAAAAAAGAATATCTAGGACAGATTCAGAATATCAAACCAAAGTGCCTGCATTATGATATAGAATTGCTATTAAATTTTCCCCTAAATTTGGTCTGATACTGTGACCAACTGTTTGTTCTAAAGCATAATATCACAAACAATGTACAAATTCATTCCTGAAGCCTAAATATCACATATTCTACACGTGACTCATGTAAACTAAACTGCCCATTCTCGCACATTGTCTAGTAGAGCATTTGTATTGTATATCTGCAGGCAAAAAAGACACTACCATGGAAGCATTTTCTGTCATTTCTTAAACATATATATACATAAAACCAAGCAGCAGTAGCAACAATATTATGCAAAGAAAAGCTTATCTGTATGACAAAAAGATGCTTAGGGAAACTACTAGAAATGCTTACATGTTACTATTAAAATGTTTTCAATGTGTCTATGAGACATAGCCTGTTTTGGTTCCAATTTCCAAATGCACTAGACCTTGAGGATGAGCGCCGGCTTATTGTAGTCCGCATTTTAATTGTAACTTCTAAGCATTTCAAACATTAACACCTAGATATTTTATCAGTATAGAAAAGCCTTTTTGAACATATCTGATCGTGGACATGAAGATGATATGATCAAAGGTCATGCAGTTTTGACTGTGACAAGGCATTTCAACATCTACAAGTCTGCATAATCCCTTGATGAATTTTAACCCAGTTGCAACACTACAGAGTTATGTTGACAGTACATGAATTTGACATATGAAAACAACAAAGCAATGCGGAAGCTGAAAAAGAAAGAGTAAAGTTACTTAGTTCAACTGTAGCAATGAGAAAAATATGCAACGCAAGCTGCTGAACCATGAGTCCACGAGCGAAGATTAACAGTAAAAATTTCAAAGCAAGCAGGCAACTAGCAGATGTAGGCGTACTAGGACAGGAAAAGGTTAAAGCTTAATTAGCAACAAATGGACAAGCAAAGCTACAGGTTGACCTTTAAGTTACAAGCTTGCATGCACTTCGGCTTCCATGTTTCCCTGCAAAAAATCGAGCTGCCCTAGAATTCAAACAGAAAACTGTAGTCCAGAAGTGTAGCTACTAAGCATGGATGGAGACACAAGATTGCTACCAAATAAATAAATTTAGCCAGAAGAAATGACAACACGAGCTACCACATATCATTAAAAGTTTGCAAATAAATATTTAAAAGCTACACTTGTTGGGCCAAAGCAATCGCAGGTAGCTACTTAGTTGCAAATAATTCACTGACATTTCTATTCACCAATTATAGTTTCAAAATTCCCAATCCCAATCCATGAAAACTGAGTTAATCACCAAACCATGGGGACTATGCAGTGAATTAGCTGTGAGCTGCTGAATTAGAGTGGGAAAAATAAAATGCTTATCATTATGTAACAAAATCCAGGTGTCTAGTTGATAGAATGTAGAATCCCTTGCAGTTGAAACTAGCCACGAATCAGAGCAAACCTATGTCACTATGCCCTCCGAATAAAAAATCATCGGTAACACATATCACAGTACACATTCAAACAGGTTCTAATGCTGCCTAGAACTAATACTTCCTCAAATTCATGTGTAGGTTTCGATCATGGTGGGGAAAAGCAGCACAGCCGCATCCTAGAAAGCCTCTCAACCTCATCGCCCTCTCCCCTGACGTGGATCTACCCAAATCCTAGAAAATCATGAATCGATGGCTGCAAAAACTCAAATCCAAACCTCATACATTGTTGATCCGTCGGGCTTGGGAGAGACAAGGACATGCATACCAGAAGAGACGGCAAACCCTAACAGAGGTGGATTTCACCGGAATTGATGCAAGCGGGATTGGCGTAGCTGAGGGTTAGGGGCGCGGCTGGCTCGACCCCGAGAACCTGCAGCATGTCCTCGCCTGAGTCCTCATCTCCCTGCTGCTCGGCACGGCCACCATCCGTGCCCGCTCTGGCCTATGCCGTCGTGCCCGTCGCCCTCCGCGCCCACATCACCGTCCGACGCTGCGCTCCCTGCTCCCAGCGCCCTCCACGCCCGCATCGCCGTCCGACGCCGCGCTTCCCGCCCCCAGCGTCGGCTCCGGCCTTCGCCACCGTGCAATGGCTGTCGGATCTCGGCCGCCATGGGATGCGGAGAGAAGAGGTAGAGAGAGAAAGAAGAGAGAGAATGAGGACAACGAAATGAATGGTCGCTTACACGAACACATCCTTGGGTGGGTCCCACATGGTCGTGATATTTTATTAATGAGAAAAATCGTAGCGTGCCTGGCGCCGTTCGTTGGAGATCGCACGACGCGCGCGAGGCCGCCGTGCCAGCGCGTTAACGCGCGGCCGAAGTAAAGTAGAGTTTACCAAACAAAAAAACTCACTGTTGCGGCCCCAAGTTGATCAACGCCGTGTCGCGACTCAAGAGTCTTCGAGAGCGCTACAGTTGAAAGAGGGGAAAAAGGGTCGCCGCTTCGCCGCCGGCGGAGGCGGCGGTCTCCTCCGCCTCGATGGCCCTCGGGGCACCGGGAGGTGGCGGAGATCGTCGTCCTCTTGCTGGTCGGTGTTTTAGGTCATAGGTTAGTCTCTAGGGTTAGGGTTTCGGTGGCCGGCGGTGAGGTTGCGGCGGCGTCGGCTCTTCGTCCGAATAAGTCCCCCCGAGATCGGCTGCGCCCCGCTGGTGTTCTATCCGGCACCGGCGGCGACCTCGTGGGGGTGGAGCTCTCGTCGAGGAGCTCCTTCTTAGGAGTCATACACCGGCAGATCTCCGGCTTCGTCTTCGGCGAGGCGGGGGGGACGCTGGCTTTTTGTTTCAAGGAGGCGGAGGCAGCTGCGGTTCGGAGGAAGCTGGGTGGTTGGCTCGTGCTCGAGCGTCCCGCGGCGGCAGTGGTCATCGTCGGCGAGCGGCGGGTCAAGCCGGAAGGTGCTCGGGGCGTGGCCTAGGCCGATCGAGCGATCAGCTTTTGCCCATCTTGCCGTGCTTCGGTGACTGTCTTTCTCGGCTCGTTGTAAAGCCTTTGTGCGATGGAGCCCTTCCTGGCGTTGGGTTTGTGGCGGCGGTGGGCGATGCGGGCGCTGGCGGTGGCCGGCGAAAGCGGATCTCGTCGTCTGCGGTGTGCTGGAGGTCCAGGGACCTTTGTGTTTTTTTCTACCTTTGTTAGGGGCCTCTTTGCACTTTGGGTGAGTCAGTTGTACTCCGTATCCTTGTATAACGTACCCGTGTACGTTCGTATGTCTGTATTGTTTCCTTATCTTTAATACAAGTATGTTTGATAAAAAAAAAGTTGACCATCGCCGTACAAAACGTATTTTTTGGGGTGGTACCCGTCTCCACGTCAAGGCTAACCATAACACGCGTGATCGAATTGCCCCCACCACTACGGGAAACGGCATGTTTGCCGAGCGCCAGGGGATCGACTTGTAGATCACCGCTGTTCGTCATCTCTAGCACCAGCGCCGACTAGGACACCAGTGACCGGACCGTGCCTTTTTCTACACAGCAGTTCGTCATTTCAATAAGCGTCCATATCAATGATTGGTACTCCCTCCGTTCCTAAATTGATGTCGCCGTTGACTTAAGTACTTACTGATGGAGGTTTTTTAGGCGACAATCATGATGATTAGAAGGAAAAGATGTGCATCAAGTTGAAACGAAAATCCCTCAGACCCAAATTGACGCCTTAGTTTAATTTTCCGCCAAAATCCCCCAATTTATCAAAACCATAATTTATCTTAGGAATTGAAACATAAATGATTGCTTGTTTACCTTTTTGGACCTCGTCGCTGACGTGGGCACCATCGTGTGCATGGCGACGCAAGACTCCCTCCGAGGCGCGGGACCCACGCGGTGTCTGATTCGCCACGCCCGCGCCATGAATCCTATCATCGCCGGCACATACACTAGTTGCCTTCTCGTCGTCGTTGAGCTGCACAAGCACCACAACAACAAACTACATCGACTGAGCACCGTGGGGATCATGTTCCCCTCACGCGCGCGCCGACAATGGAGTCCGCCACGGCTCAAGCTCGTGCATCACTCCGCTCGGCCGCATCACATCTTGTCGCAGATGTGTTGCCTCGTCACGGGCTTGGGCATCGCCGCCGCCACGCGCGTCGCTTCGCCGGGCCACGCCGACGCCGCACCGCTCTTACTCGGTTGTTGAGAAAGGAAGGGTGAAAATGGGGCTAGGGTTAGGGTTAAGGCCGGGTGACATGCTTTATTCCGTGTGCGACTAACGGTAACCACCCATCGTCAAGCTTGAACAGCATTTTGCATTACTGACACATATCCACCACATATTTTCAAATAGAGGAACAATATAGCCTAGAAAACATGAATTGTTGGGGAGTATTTCAAAGTAGAGGAACAATATAGCCTAGAAAATTGAATTGTTGGGGAGTAAAAGGGACGACTTCTCCTTGCAACAAGTGTAAAACTACTGCTTAAAAAAAGGTGGTGTAACATTACTCCAAAACTAATCCGAGTATTCCAGCAAAAAAGGGTTGCCATTGCTTCACATCATCACCACCACGACACCATACAAAGCAGCCACGACAATACCGGAGAAGGAAACAGATGGCGCCGCGCCAAGCCGTGGCCACACACCCATGCCACGCCGTCACCAAGCCTTGCTCGTGTCGCCGCCACCACGCTAGGGTTAGGGTTGGGGAAGAAGAGTACGGGAGGGGGAGAGATCACGAGAGTCCTGGTGTGTGGTGTTGAAGTCGACTTGTGTGTCGGCATAACGATTGGGTTAGGGGTACTTTGGTCTCTCTGCGTTTTTTTTCCTTTTTTAAAAATTGTTTATTTCTTTGCGCCTCACGAGGCTGAAACTCATGGTAAACGGTAGTTTCAACTCATAATAGTTGTGGGTAAAATCACAAAAACGCATATTCGAGGTTAAAATCACAATTGGCTCTAAAATTAATGGTAGAAACACAATTTTTTCTTACCTTTATACATTATATTGTTGTTTACTGCTGAAAATTGCAGCAACATTATGAAAAATTCACGTAAATTCATGAAAATTGATCACTGGTGTTTACTAAAATCTCTGGATAAATCAAACCAACACGAAGTTTATTCAGGGAATTCAATGATCTTCTGGTAATATTTTGGCACATATTTAATTTTTGAACAAAGTTGATTTAATTTATGTGTCCTGCCTATTGATTATGTTTATTTTGTTTCTGCCCAATGGTGATGCAAAATTAATTTTGTGCGTGTTCTTAATCAAGCCAACGTAGATTAGTTACGTGTTTTCTCTCTTATTTATCATGATTACCAATGGCGTCTCATTTATCTTATTCAGTGATGACGCCCTCCATGATCATGCACTACATGAATGACGTAGAGAAGCTGAGGCATAAACTTTGCTATTATGGATCGGGAGACATAACGCTTGTTCTTGCCATTATGAAAAACTCGTCGCTCCTGTGGCCAATGGCAATAATGGTCCCACCTTGGCCGAGCGCACCACGGCTTATGAGAAGGCTAGCTAAAGCTCTATGCATGGGAGAGAACTGAAAGAATTGTCCTCATGATCATGGACTACACTATCAATCCCCATAAGAGGAGCACTTCCCAAGGACCCGACAAATGCTAAGGAATTCATGGCCAAGGTTGAGGAGCACTTTCAAGGGGCCAATAAAGCTAATGCAAGCACACTCATGGCTAAAATGATGCATGCAAAATATCATGGATAGGGAAGTGTGAGGGAGCCCATCCTCATGTTAATTGATGTTGCTAGCAAGCTCAAGGATCTAGAGAGGAGGTATGTGAAGGAAGCGGCAGGGGCATCGTCTATCATCCGATACAGCGATGAAGGCTTACTGCACGAGCGGCCTGTTTTCTTTGAACCCAGCAAGGCAGCTTGCCAACTAGGCAGCCATCCCAGGCGCTCATTTTTGGCTGAGATCGCTGCCTGGCCCGGGCAGCATCCAAATCAGCCGACCCGCCTCGTTCGAGGTTCTTTTTGGCTGCCTGTTGCTGGTATGCAGTGGCGCCAGAAATCTGTGCCGTTGTCTGAAGTGGATTCCCAGTTTATAAGAAACGTGAATAACTGTCGTTAATCTGTCACGAATCCTGATGTTCACTCGAAGATATTTCCCCTCCTGAGTAAGCTGATCGTTGGGAAGCCTGTAGGATGCACCTGTGACGCTGTGCTTAAGATATTTCCCTTTATCCGAATCGCTGTGCTTTATCTTATATTGCTGATCATAAAGCATGCAGTTAATAAAATATCAGAATTTGTGGTTCAAGTAAAACTAATACTACGTTTGCTACATGGTTAAAGAAATGGGACTGCATGAATCTTCCACATAAGCTCCCATAGACCAGCCAGGAAACTAAACACTCACGACCTGTCGCTGTGTTTCCCTTCATAAAGCTCCAGGTCCTCAACGACCTTGTTTTTCAGCTCGCAACAGAGCTACATGAAAAATCAAGAATCTTTTCCTGAAAGAAGAGCATGGTATCTGACCCATCTCCATGAATATTGCAACCATAAACACTCAAAATCTATGGCAGTTATGCAATCTGAGCAATATCTGAGTATCGCAATTTTACTACTTCGCAAACAAAGGGTCTGAATTTTACTTAGTATGATGTAATTCTTGAAATTTCTTTTCAGCCAGCGTGGATCAGATCAAGATAAAGAAAAGATTATCGTGGATTAGTTATCTTCCTGCCACTGACTCCCTTTCTGAACTTGTATGCCAACACACCATTGAAGTAAAGGGAATGAGTCCAAAGTGTGACCCTAAACAGTAAGTGCTAGCAAGCCTACCTTAAACATCTAAAAAACAACAACTTGCAGTCTGCTTATTTGTATTTCTGAGGTTCTCACATGAAGCAGTGGCAAAGCTTTAAAAGAAATATCATGGTGGTGCACAGTAGGGCGATAAACATTGAAGCATGTCTAATTTAATAATTTCTACGTTTATATGTGGTCAAAATGAGCTAATTAGCTCTAAGCTTCTTTTGTAGCCTGGAAGCACAAAGTAGCTTTGCCAGGGACATTAAGTCTAGCAAACATTGTACCTTGCCAGGTAGCACATTTCACAACATGTAAAACATAATGCATGTGCAATCCTGCTAGGTTAATCTGCTGGGTGCAGACTTACATTTTCAAAATCTATTTAATTTATGGTGAATGCATAACATTAGGCTGATTTTCTGATGCATTTCAAAAATTACCAATAGCATTGGGATCACAAATGCAAAATCACGAAGGAAAAACACCGATTTTAGACTTTGGGGCCTATGAACTTCTTCTACTTCAAATACTGTCATGCAAGTATATCAATTATCAAGGGAACCCTGGAAGAACAATGGATAGAATAGAGATGCAGGTCATTGGTAGATCCGGTAGACCGATACTGGTATGCTACTTTCAATCAAACATTTCTTTCTGAAGGCTGCCTAGCTCCTCACCGTAAATCCGCATGCAGAAATAGGGGCATCAACAATCAATAAGAAATAGGCATGCGAAGATCAGCTGCAGGACCAACCAATGTACAGATCATGAAACGAAAAACTGAGGCAATTGCAAGGGGATTCAACATTACATCATCCAGATATTCCACATTCAAAGTAAACAACATGTTAACAAATAGCACCAAGTTTTGCTTATCACATCATTATTCTTTCACCAAATCCGCAACATAAAAGGGGCAGCACCGCCGAGCTGGGGAATGAATGAAGGCTTACAGCGTCAAAAGCCGCCCCTTCCTGCCAAGCCTTGCACCACGCCGTGCCGTTACGGGATGTCCCACGGCTTGGGCTCGGGAACGGCGACGACCATCCCCTGCAGCTCCGGCGCGAGGACGACCTGGCAGCCCAGCCGCGCGTGCTTGTTGAGCTCGCGGTTCCTGGACGCACGGGTGAGCACGTACTGCTCCTCGTAGGACGGGGGCGGCAGCTTCTCGAGCCACTCCTGCGCGATGTGAACCTCGCACTCCGCGGAGCAAGCGTCGATCTCCTCCAGTCGGTGGGAGGCCGGCTCGATGAGCCCCGCGTTTGCAAGCGCGCGGAGGAGGGTCTGCCCGGACAGACCGACGACCTCGCGGCGCCCGCCGTCAGGATCGATGGCGAGGAGGCGCACGATGCGGTCGGCGACCTTGGCGGATCCGGCGGCAGGGGCCGGGGTGGCCGAGGCGGCTGCCGGAGATACAGCGCAGAAAGGGCGGGCGAGCGAGGGGGCGAAATGGAGCGGGAGGCGGCGCAGCGCTCGCGCCGCGATCGCCATGGCTGCTGCTGGGTAGGGTTCGGGTGGGAGATCTGAGAGGTCGACGGGGACGGGGGGGAGAGAGGCTCTCGGAGGGTGGAGGCAGAGAGACTGAGGGCGGGGGCTGGGTCACTGGGATGTGGGTCCGCAGGGCATTTGACATGAAGTGTATGGTCCTAACTGTCAGTGTCCGTGTGACTCATAATTTGACTACTAGTAGATTAAATACCATGATCTCAAAAAAAAAAGTAGATTAAATACCATTTTTGTGATTTCAGACTCCGGAATCGATGTGCTCTAGTTAAAATATCTGTGATTCCTTGACTTTAAAGATTTTATAAAAATATTCTCATTTTTCGATGCACTTTCCTCACATCCTAATAAATTGTATCTATATAGCGCTCCCCATTTTCTGTGTAACCTACATTTTCCATTCTTTCTGTTTCCTGCCGAGAGCTAAGTACTGTGAAACGGATGGAATACTATTTTAACTTAACATCTAGAGATACATTCCAATTATACGTATGCACTCCATGAATTAAAATACCAGATTTGATATTACTGTATAAGTCAATACTACTTTAAAAGAGAAAAATTCATCTTATTTTGACCACATACTCTCGTCTGTAACATATTATTTGTCATCTTACAGTCATCCATTTTTTTCATTTTATTTGTCATCCTCGCATTCAGTGAATTTTTCTCTTTTCAATACACACACATCTCTATGGCTCTTCTACTCATTTTCTGTGCACCTAATTTTTTTTATTTATCCTTAAACCCGTCCAAAGCAAAAAGTCAAGTAATTCGGAAGAGAAGGTGTTTCAACGTATCTCTTCTATCATGAGTCATATGCTCGGCACTCATGATAACTCGATCTCTATTGGTGATCAATGTGTTGTCTATTTAACGAGAGATCATTTGCTATTTTCTAGGTTTACCGTGTATTCCCGAGTCCCGACTAACATACCAAAGCTAGAAATAAACACAGTCGCTAAAAAAGAGCTAGAAATAAACAAAGAACTGCCTTAAAAGCAGTTCAAATTCGAGGCAACTCTCTACACGACCCACGGGCTCCCGCTCTCTTGTGCCCAAAGCCCATGGTCTGGCCCATCGAACCCACCCATTTGAGGGCCCAAACCGCGCTCTGCTGGAGGTCGAGGAGGCGCGTCCAGGGGACCGGTGAAGCCGCGGCCAAATATAAGCGGCGCACCAGTGACAGGACCCCGACCCCACCCGTCTGACCCCGACTGCCTTCCCCATCGCATCGAGTCATCGACCGACCAAAGTCCAACCCAAACCCCACCCGGGCCATCCTTCCCTTCGCCGGCGCCGCTCGTCGGCCGCCTCCGCCTTCCGCCGTAAGTATTCTCGTGCTCGCACCCGCGCTCTCCTCTCTTGCGCTGTCGTTTCGATTCGACGCCGCCGCGCTGATTCAGCTGCTAGGTCGCTCTCTCGCTTGGCGTCCGCGGCCCCTATACCTTCGCTACTCTTCGGTGGGCGGGCGGGCTGACGCCGAGGCTGATTCTGTTTGCGTCGCTTCTCCCCCTCACTCGTCTCCCCATTTTGCTGGCTGGTTGGTTCCGACGACTCCGGCCGACTCGGTAGCGCATCGACTCCTGCTTAGATCTGCTTCGCCCCAGGTTCGTTCGGATTGGTTCGGCAAATTTGTAGTTACCCTCTCCCTCTACGCGCGCGCGAGTGATGACGATGGCATAGGAAGAGATGCTTGCTTGTTTGCAACTGGAAGATGTGACTGGGGAATGTAGGATCTTATAGTTATGGCGATTTATACCTGCCTGGGGTTATATGATGTGTGTTTCGTAGGTTTTGCCCACTTGTCTTCAATTTTTGCCCATTTGTCTTCAATTCTGTCTTAAGGCGGGTATGGTGATGAGCAGATCAGGAAGTTATAATTTCCCCCCTCTCTGCACTCTCGCCTGATGATGATGGCTTGGGAAGAGAGGCTTGCTTGTTTGCGGCGGGATCACGTAACTGGGGAATGTATGCTCTCATAATTATGGCGATTTATCTACTTATTATGGCTATGTGTTGTGTCATGTTTCATAGTTGTTGCCCTGTCGTCTTTAATTCTGTCCTGAGGCGGGTAGTGTGGTGAGCATATCAGGAAGGTGCTTTGTTTTGTCTGCGTGCCATCCGGAGCATATTGTTTGCTGTACCAACTCTTCACGATTGGCTTCCGTGTCATTATTTTCGTTGCTCTCTGCTTGAGACCCTAGCCTTTCCTTGTTATTACTGTTTTCATGTGTGGTTCTTGTTGTACTTTTGAAAGTTAAATGGATTCATTTGTTGATGTCTTTTTGTGTTGTTACAGCCAACCTGATGGGGTTTGAGGAGAGCCAAAAACATCTCCTCAGTCTTGGTTACCATGAGCTCCAATCTTTATGCAAAAGATATAACCTCCCTGCAAACAAGAGCCACACTCAGTTGGCAAGCTCACTTGCTTCGCTGCTTGAGGTAAGTATTTATGTAATGATGGAACTTCAATTAAACTCACTTCAGAGTCCAGCTCCTAAAAAAAAAGGGAGAAGAAAAGAGGGAGCTAGTTTCATTACTATTTTCCCTGTTTTAGGATAAGTTGTGTAGCATTTTCTTTTGTCAGGATGTGTTAATCGAAATTTGAATTCAGAATCTAAAAGGAAACAACTCTTTTGTTCTACACAGGAACCTCTTGCTACCTCCCCTGCTCCGTCAGTTGTCAAAGAAGCATCCACATGTACAAATAAAACTTCCTTAATTGGTGAATTTCTTTGTTTACTCAATGGTTTGTTTTGCCTGGTGCTGTTGCTTAGGAAGATGATGCTTTATGAATGAATGACAGCCTAATTTAATGCAGGCAGTCAGATTAATCAAAAAAGAGGCCCATATACTGGCAGGGATGATGATATACCGCTAATGCATGCAAAACATCATAAAGGACCTCAAACAGCAGTTGGTGAAGCATCTAAAATTGTAAGAACCTTTTACTGTCGTTGTGTTTTCTTTCCAGACTTGAGAATTAACAGTTGTTTTGACCAATGGATTATTAGTTCCTGTTTCATCTTTATTTATACATGCACCATTTCTTTGCCTTAACTTTGTATCTTCTTTACGATATATGTTCTAGCATAATCTGAATTATTCCGTCACTTTAACTTAAGAAAAGTATAACCTTTTTGTAATAGACTACTAGAACTCAGTTTTGATAATTTTGTAAGAGCATCTCCAAGAGAGCCCCATAAACCTCCCTTAAATCAAAATACTGGGATCCAATAAAAAAAAAAACCATCTCCAACAGGACCCCAAAACCACCCTCAGTTTTTTCATAGCCCTAAACTCCCCTCATTTGTAGCTAAAAACAGGGGAAGAATTGGGGCTCCCATCTCTTCTTTTGCTATGGAATTAATGTTTTTGTGGCCCCAAATGCTGACATGGCCCAATCAAAAGTGTTTTAATTCATTTTTAGAGGAGGACTGTTGGAGGAGGAGAGAAAAGTTGCCCCCATAATTTTTTAGTTGCTCTCAAAAACAAGTTTATGGGGCTAATTTTATGGGAGTCTCTTAGAGATGCTCTAAGTCATCCAAGATGGCCATTTCCTTGGAAGTCATATCGTTGTATGCACTCTGACCCAGTCCTTCTGTAATATTCAAAATAGGTTTTCATGTGTCCTGCTAATGCTTGTTGCAGTTCTAATAACTGCTTATTTTTTTTTTTTTTTTTTTTTGAAGCAAATACAGTAGGGGAAACCCCTACTGTGGTAGTAATAGATATATATAAATGAAAATAAGAGAGAACTGTACAACCAGCTAGGAAGCTGAGAACAAAAACTGAAAGATCTAAACCTACCAAACTCCCATACAGGAGAAGGCCTCAATATAAGCAGGTAAGGCCAAAAGCAAAACTGGAAGGACTAAAAAATCTAAACAAGGTGTCTAACCAAAGTTGTGCTAAAAGTTTATCTTCCTCTTTTAATCTGTACAGTTGGAGTTTGACTGTGTTGATGAAGCAATCCTTCCAAGCCTGAAAAGATGGACCAACAGCTCTGAAGATTCTTGCATTTCTCTGTTTCCAGATTTCCCAAGCCGCGATGGAAAACACTTCCATAAAGAACTGATGTGGGCATTCACTTTTTGCCTTTTGGATGGTGTCAAAGAACTGAAGCTCGTGATCCCAGTTGATTCCCAGGAAGTTCCAGCAAGCCACACTGAAAGGACACTGAAAGAACAAGTGATATGTGTACTCTTCTATGTTGTGACTGCATAGGACACAGTTGTAATCTTCTCCCTCTATCTTGTAGTTCTTTCTCTTTAGTAGATTTCTAGAGTGTAGCCTGTCTCTAAACATCAGCCAGACAAATATTTTGATCTTCTTTGTTACTCTAGTCTTCCATATCCATTTGAAAGGTGGTGGAGGCTGTATTGAGCTGAAACTCATTGAATAAAATTTACTGGAAGTATATTTGTCAGTGCCCCATATGTAGCTCCAAGTATCATTTTGTTGCTGTTGTTGCTGTGCTTCGGCTATGATCTGGTTCAGTGCATGAAGTTCCTCAAGTGCCTGTTCAGATAATGGGATATGAAAATTATGTTGGGGATCAGAGTTACTCATGTACTGTGCAACTGAAACCTTCTTGTTTCTAGCATATGAGAAGAGCCTTGGGAGTTTATTCCTCATGTAATGACCATTCCAAACATCATCCCACAAAAGAACTGTGTCACCTGGTCCCACTTTGGCAGATGCTATTCCTCTAAACTGATCACAGAATTTCATGATATCTTTCCACCAAAAGGAACCTTTTTCTGAAGTAGCATGGGGAATTTGTCCATTGGCATAATGTGTGTTCCAAATTAGCTGTACCCAGGGCACATTAGCTTTATTATAGAATTTATGCAGGTGTTTGATAAGCAAGGCTTCATTTAGGATTTTCAGGTTTTTTAGGCCCAACCCTCCCTTCTCTTTTGGCATGGTTACCTTAGGCCAGGCCACTAGAGGCTTTCCTTTTCCTGCGATGTCTGAACCCCTCCATAAGCCATGCTTTCTTGCTCTGTCGATTGAATTCAGGTTTGTGACATGCATCTTTAGAGTGCACATTGCATAGATTGGTATGGAGGAGACTGCGCAGTCAACATAAGTGGATCTTCCAGACATTGTTAGCCATGTTACTGTTGCTGTGATTCTTCTTTCAATCTTATTTACCAAAGGAGCATGGTCTTCAACCCTCGGTTTTGTTGTACCCATAGGCAGTCCAAGATAAGTGAACGGGTATGTCCCCACTTGACAACCAAACACCCCTGCAAGTATTTGTGCTTCTTCATTTGAGATATTGATGGGAAGTAAACAAGACTTAGCAAAATTGACCTTTAATCCTGTTGATTGGCTGAATGTTTGCAACAGTCCCTTTAGGCAGAAAAGTTCCCTCTGCGAAGCTTTCATTACCAAAATAGTATCATCCGCGTATTGGACAATTGGGAAATCTGTTGTATGGGTAAGATTTAAAGGATAACTGAAGATTCCCAGTTGGCATGCTCTATTAATGATATGCTGTAGAAGCTCAGCTGCAAGCACAAATAACAAAGGGGATAGGGGATCTCCCTGTCTGACTCCTCTCTTACACTGAAATTTTTTTCCTGGTATTCCATTTAGCAGAATGGAAGAGGATGCAGAACCCAAAATTTCTTTCGTCCAAGCAATCCATTTATCTGGGAACCCAAGTTGATATAGCATGCTGATAATAGTATTGTGCTCAATTGTATCAAATGCTTTTTCAAAATCCAATTTCAAGATCACAATCTCTCTTTTGGAGTGATGGCATTGATGTATGTATTCGTAGGCCCAAGCCAAACAATCCTGGATTGTTCTGGTTTTTATAAAACCATATTGATTTATGTGTATAAGCTGAAGGATCACTGCTTGTAATCTTTTAGACATTAGCTTAGTGAGTAGTTTTAGCACCGAATTTAACAAAGAGATAGGCCTAAAATCATTCACAGCAACTGGATTGTTGACCTTTGGTACTAATGTGATGAACGAGCTGTTTATAGCCTGCAGACTGACTGTGCCATTGTAAAAATCTTGACATAGCTGATAGAAGTCCTCCTTGACAATATGCCAGCATTTCTTTAGAAATAGAGCATTGAAACCATCTGGGCCAGGAGCTTTGTCACCGGGCATTTCCTTAATGATTTGATCAATTTCCTCTCTTGTAAAAGGTTCAGCCAGGTGCTCTAAGTTAATGTTTCCATGTATCATGTCCTCCAAATTGAACTGCATTCGAGGCTCTTCTGTGGTGCCCATTCTTTTTCTGTATGTGTCCCACAGGATAGCTGCTTTTTCCTCATGTTGTACGAGGTCCCTTCCCTGATCATCCATCAGACTTGTTATGGTATTAAGCCTGTATCTCTCAGTAGCAGCTGCCATAAAAAACTTTGTTGGCTCATCTCCAAATTTCACCCACCTAACTGTGTATCTTTGTCTCCAATATTCATTTTTGTATCTCAGCAACCTGACAATATGTTGTTTTATGATATCCCTTAGATTTGCCTCATGTGCAGACAACTGTCTTTGTTCTTCCAACTTGTCCAGAATCAACAACACCTCATTGCAGGCTTTGATTAGGTTGTTGAGCTTGCTTATCGTTTTGCTCCATCTCTTTAGGACCCTTCTCAATACTTTAAACTTAGCTGCAATTCTGGTTGCACTGTTAGTCGCCTGTGTTTGTACCCCCCATGCAGCTTCCACTATTTCCATGAACCCAGGATGTTGTAACCAGTAGTTTTCAAATCTGAAAGTTTGAGCTTTAGGTATTCTTGTACCTATTTGGACATTGCATGGAATGTGATCGGAGAGGGGCTTTGCCATTGGCAGCATGAAGGTACTTGGGAAGTTGGTAGTCCAAGCAAGAGAGGTGAAACACCAGTCCAATTGTTCCAAAAGGGGGGACTGTTGCATGTTGCTCCAAGTATACTTTCTACCCTTTAAGGGGATTTCAATTAAGCCCAGGTTGCTGATTATAGAGTTGAAAATCTCCATATCGTTATAATTGCCCCCTTCCCTGTTTCTATCTTCTGTCGATCTATAAAAATTGAAATCTCCAACAACCATATGATTTTCATTTGGGTCGATATCCAAATCATAAAGCCATTGCACAAATTGATCTCTTTGTTCCCCATGGCATGGACCATACACTGTAGTTAGAGTCCATTTTTCGGCATTTTGCCTTGCCTTGAAGCTCACTGTTACTGCAAATGAGGAAATTTGTAACACCGTTCCTTCGAAGACAGAATCATTCCAGCCCATTAAAATACCACCAGATGCACCATTAGATGGTGCAAATGCGAATTTACTGAACCTTTTTGGCGCGATCTTTTTCATGAAGGAGCAGTCAATTGATTCCTTTTTAGTTTCTTGAATACAAAAGACTGAACAAGAGCTTTCCTCAATCTTTGCTCTGATAGCATTTTGCTTGTCATCGTCATTCAAACCTCTAATATTCCAGTTCAAAACATTCCAGCTCTTATTTTGTGTACTCATTATTTAAACCACTCATATGCATCTGCTGTTTGTCAAGGGTCACAGACCCTTGATTTTCGATGAGCTGTGATGAAAGAATCTGAACGCAGCTTCGGCAGCCAGTAGCTATATCATAAGCAATGGAAAGTAGGCTTTTGCGATTGAACATGTACACTATGAAAGCTGATGATAAATAACTCAATCTGCTGTATCTGATAAAGCAACCATCAAATCGCCTACTGCATCTGTATAGTATCATCCAGCCATCCCATACATGACAGCAAATAGAATGAGCATTGAGATTCGTCGTGCTGACCAACAGAGTAATGTCTGGGAATGATAAAACGTCACGCATACGACAGTGATACCACATCAACCAGTTAGCACAGTACTGCCCACACCACAGAGTAGGGACATTGAAGCTTGTCGTACTAAGCAACATAGAAATTTCAGAACCCAATTCGAACACAAATCTCACAGAGCAACAGTCCCATGACCCCACAACTATTCTTTTTTGGTTGTATATCATTGTTCCACCATGTCTTCTGGCTTTGAGGTGCTATCTTGAGATGAGCTCGAATTCTTGTTCTTGGACAACACCTCTAGCGTCACCTCCTCAGGAGGCACGCCACATTTCTCCACTGCTACAGCCTGTAGAATATTTGGTGGTACTTCAGGATAAGGCCCCTTGCATTTTTGGAGGTCATTTAAATTTGGGAATTTAACAGGACCAGGAAACAAACAAGAAGAATTGACATGGCCCAGAAATGCTTCAGAGCTGGTTGTTTTAGTGCTGTCTGATTCAGCAACCTGATTCTGAGTGCCTGGCCTGTGCCCATCATTGATTATATTCAGCCTACCACTCCTTCTGAGATTGTGAACTGACACAGGTGTGTTGCTTGCCTTTGCCTTGATCTCTCTGACTTTGAGATTTTTATTTGCACATATCAGCTTCTTTTGGATGTAACCTTCTTATGTGCTTTTGTATCATGAAGCCTTCCATGATGTTCGATCTCTTTCTGTGTAGCTGAATCAAAAACGTTACTTTCAGCAGGCTGAGACTGATCCATGCTTTCATTTTCTAGACCCCATTGATTAGTTGCCTCAAATGAACGCCTGTTCCTTCTTGTGTAAACTTTGGTAATCCTCTTATGAATAGGAAACCATTTTACTTTGAGCTTCTTTCTATGATACACTTTAGATATGCTTTGCTCAGCCTTTAACTGTGAGATCCTCTGCCTGATGCTAATAGCACTCCCTGCTGCATTCACCTGGGGTGTAACATTCGGGTACAAGATGATGGGCTCTGTTGGCTCATTGAGAACTCTTGTAGGCAGTCCAGGAATGGTCAAGGGCCTGTTCTGATGTGATCCAGTGATAGCTGCAAAGGAGTCATACACGAAGTTCATATCCATATCAGTGGGTGGAAAGAAGGCAACTCCTGAACCTGAGGAACCGGCTTCATGATCATTGGGAGCCTGTCCAGGGGGGACCAACTGGAAGGTTGGCTCAGCCAATTCCTCTATAATGCAAGTCTGATGCTGAAATTGGTTCTTCAGTGGAGCTGAGTTGAAGGAGGCTGATATCCTGACATTGATGTGTTTATTGTGAGCTCCTACTTCAGCAGAGATGTCAGTGCTCCACCAAGCATTTTGGCCACCATTCTGAAATGCAGCTATCAACATACTTCTCAGCTGTTCTGAGTCAAAGGCCTGAACCCACTGAGGTTGTATTTGCTTCTTGCTTGAAACTTGAAGAACAGCCTCAGGTCCCCTTCCTTGCTGCATAAATTGTGTCGCAGAGGAAGATGAAGTAGTGATAGATTCTACCCCAAAGCTCACTTCATGTTCCACTTGTTCTTGCCGTTGCTCAGGTTGCTGTTGCTGCTGCTGCTGTTGTGCCCTTTCTTGATTATCTTCCTCCTCTAGCCGTGCCGGCCCAACATTATTCTGGTTAGCCCTAATGAATCTAATGCGAAAACCATCAATGTTATGAATATTAGCATGAAAAACCATGTCCCTCTGATAAACATTTCCGAGCTGAATCAGGCCTATGCCATGTGGATAGGTTCTGCAGTGCCTAACCTGAAGATGCATGTTTTGTGTAAGGTACAGCCTAATCTGCTGAAGGAACATACCATAATCCTCCCTTTTGATCTCTTCATCTTCGTCGATCGGAATCACAAATTCCTCATGGCTTCTGATGATGTTGCCATCAAAAGAACACTTAGCTCTTGATGTTCTGTGGGGCCCTCCATGGTCCAGCACCACCTCCGGTGAAAAGAAGGGATGTGGAACAATGGCGAAGTTCTCCATGGGAGCTCTGTTGCCTGGCCAGCAGTGGATAGAGCGCAAGGAAGGCAGGGAGTTGCTACAAACAGTGAGATCTCTGGTATTAGAATGATTGAGTAGCTTGCTGTGCTCAGTCTGAGCTTTTGATGGGCTTTGGGCCAGTTTGATGACAGTCTGCTTGATTTTCCACTGAAACTTACTACGGGATTTTTTCTTGAAGCAGAACCTCTCTATATGGCCATAAGAGAAGCAGGATTTACATCTAATTTTGCTCTGACAGTGCCTAATGAAGTGACCAGGACTAAGACAACGGAAGCACACTCTGCTATCATTGTCAGAAATCCCCTTTGACTCCTCCAGAAATTTACCATTATCGACAGGGAAGACATTCGGCCTATGAGCAATGTGCTGTTGTGCAGGGTTCATCAAATGTTGCTCACTGTTCAATGGCTCTTCCCTGAAAATCTGGGTTTTAGCCTTGGGGAGGAAAGAAGTATCAAACTGTCCACAGGCCCTCTGTTCCCCATGCCAAGCTTCACAATCTTTTGTCTGGATACTTTCCCAGTGAGCTGCTCTGCCTGTGCTTTTGACCTGGTCATACAGCAAGTCATTTAGATTGGCTTTGCTCTGGTCAGCTGACCAATGTGGCGTTGCCTTCTTCTGACCCTCCTTTCTAATAACTGCTTATAGGTAAAGGATTTAACTGAAACGGATTTTAGATATTGTTTTTAGCTGGCATAAAGAAAATATGACAGTGTCATTTCTTCTGCAATGCTCCTTTTCTTTTTTGAAGAGAGAATTTATATCTGGAGAAGATTTTTTCTCCTAGATTTGTTATTTGTTCTAAGATGCGAGTTCAAGTATTGATTATCTCGTTGACAGTGCAGATGTATTGTTGAGTGCTGTTGGTTTGTGCAATTAGCTGGAGTATTAGGTTTCTGATATCAAATGTAAACCCTATTTTCTACTGCTTAATTTTTTATGTAGGATCGAATTTATGTTTTCCCATAGTACATTAGTTTTCTTTTATATATTTTCATTTGACATGTATGACTGTTTGACCATGTATCTACTAAATGCCTTGAGCCTTTGTATATTTGTAATATTCAACTTGAATTTATATTCTTTCTGTATGCTGAAGCAGGGTATTGACACTAGTATGAGTGTCCCTCCAGTTCCGATCAACGATGGAAGATCAGATTGTCATGGCCGTTCGTCTTCAGAACCAGGGAATGTTCACATTGTACAGTCTCAAAGTATTGCAGATAAAACAACAAATCCGGAAGTTGCCTGCGAACATCATGTTTCACCTAACATTATTGGCCAAACCACAGTCCCTGTTATACAAAAACATCCTGTTTTTGATATTGGTCCGGGTGCTGCTCCTTCCAGAAATATAAAAGATACCACAGAAAAGGATTGTGGACCATCGGATATGAGATCAGCGAATGCTTCTCCAGTTCAATTCTTTGTAATGTCAGATGAAGGAATCAACCTTGTCGTAGATTTGAATTCCAGTCCGTTAGATTTGGCTGAGAAGTTCAAGGCAGAAGTGAGCATTCCCCCTTCTGAACCTGGGAATTTCTCCAGCTTTTTTAGCAGTTTGGTAAGTAAGGATGATCATAGCACTGTCTCGCCATCTGGAAATATTATTGTGGACATACAAAGCAAGGGAACTGAGAGAAACACTCCTTCGACTAACTCATCACTTGGTTCTGATGTTGGTGACAACTCTCACTCGGAGCCTTTTCCAGCAGACACAACAACTGTGAACACTGTGTCATCTGCATCCACATTACTTGGTACTTCAGTTGAAATTTCTGGATATCAGGAGGGAGCTCCAGTGGTATCTTCATCGTGTTTAACAGCTGAAGTTCCGAACAATAAGGTATCTGGTGTGATGGCTGGTGCTCTGGATAAAGAGGTTCTCCTCAAAAATCCGTCGATGTATTGCTGCCGTCAGAAAGAATCACATCATCCCTGGTTGATGCTTCTGTACAACCAACAGGCAATAAAGGCATGAAGAGCCCTGGTACAACCAAAGTTTCAGGCAATAAAGGTTCTACTCAAAATGTTTCAGTTGCTGACACTGACATCCTTTGTGCCTTTTCCTTGAGGGATGTGGTTAGGAGTGGCTCCAATGAACACTCCTTTTCAAAAACTGTGAGGAAGCAAACTGTGGATGTCCCTGGAGGTGCTCAGGTTGCTGGCACTCATGTAGTCCTAATGGAACCAGTGGTGGCAATGGCAGTGGAAAGAGATGCAGGTTTTGGTGACCGGTTGTCAGTTTCTAGCCAATTAGCCAGGCAGACAGTAACAAAACTGCCAGTTACAGATGCACAGTCAGATGCCAGTTCGGCAGACCATTGTATTGCCGGGAACTTTGATCTCGTAAATCCTACATCATCATCTGCTGCTTCGGTAATTCCATTGTAACTTTGATGCTCATTACATAATTATGTGCATACCCCCAAAAGAAATATGTATTTATGTGTGGGACAGTGGGAGGTGTTAAATTTGTATGGTTTGCATTTCGTAAGTAGCCATATTGCTTGTTCTCATGGCCGTCTTAGAGTATGTTGTGGTCTGGGTCTCAGCTTTATTTCATGATGGGTACAATGAATCTTATAATTGATTTTTAAATATCTTTGATTAGATATTGCTGCAGATGATGTGTTGAAAACTGTTTTTGTATTGGGTGTATTTCTGTCTTCTAGGTCTTCTACTTAGCAATTTCAACCATGTATTATGAATCACATGAACTTAGTTTCACACAATCAGGATCGTGCACGTAATTTACCGAGCTTCCGTTTCAGTTCATACTGTAACCACATTTCCTGTAATCCTTTCTACTGGTACCTTGCAAGTGACCGAGTTGGTAGATTTTATATTGTTTTGCACCAATTAATGTTCAAACTTCATGTTTTAACTGGGATCTGGTTGGACACAACTTCGTGGTTTGACGTAGTACATATCTAAGTTCAACCTCTCGTTTGTAGCATCCAACAGCCGTTAGCCCTGTGCCATTGTAAATTGGACTAAAATCAAATGCTAACATTGGAACTGCCGAACTGGTTTCTCAAACCATGGCATCTGACCCAACTATGCAACCATGTGGTTTTTGAAGAGTAAATTAGATGAGTTCCTGCATTTAGGATTCAAACTTAAATGTCTAATTTAACTGATCAAGGAATTGACTAGGAGTGCACGATCTTGATAAGGTCATAACACCTAAACAAAGTGGACACAAAAGTTACATGGTTGATCAGGGCATGGAAGTTAGTTTAAATTTCAATTTTTTTAGAACTTTAGGTAAACTTGATCAAGGCATGAAAGTTGTTTGAAATGTGACAACTCTTTTGTCAAATTCATCACTAAATGGGTGGGGCAACAGTAAACTGTTGCACAATACACCATTCTCTGTATAATGGTGGTATAGGCTGATGAATTGAATCAACAAAGTTAGGATGTAGAGTTTTTTTTTTTCCAACATAAAGTGCAAGCTTGAAATTCCTAGAATGGATGGGCATTGAAGCATTTACGTTCATATGCCGGTCATACATTAGCGTTTATATGATAAGTTGCATGGTCACTTCTTTTGGGCGGTAATTGTGCCAACCAATTCTTCGAAGTATCATGTTCCACTGGTTTAGCTAGATTACCAAAGTCACATGCAATAAATTTTCCATGAATATGTTCTTTTTTATTGTTCATTTTTAAATAAACAAATTGGTCATTTCATGACCATTGCTTTTAAGCTTTAACTAATCTGTAGATATTAGTGTCTTCTATCTGCAGTCATCCATGCAAGGGCCACTTTCAACTAGTTTTATAGTCAACTTTCACGACTAGTAAATGCATGGCTGACTTATTTTACTGGTTTGCACTTTGTAGTAAGAGGGGAAGAGAAGGAAAGCTGGTACATGTATTATTTTGGTCCATGGGAAAGTCTACATGTACCACTTTTAGCTCTGCAACTGCAAACCTGCATATTTGGTAATTGATATCCCGCTGACCTCCTTAGTTGGCATTTCCGGTATTAATTACCAGTGCCTTCATTCACTCGCTTGGCATAACTTCCATTGCATTATAAAATCTATCAAGAAACCAGTAATAATTTAAGAAAGTGCATCTTATAAACTCCTGTGCCATGGGTTTTTGTGCAGTGTGCCGCATATCGGTTCATTTTACTACATTTTCATGTATTGATAGCGTCTCTTCGAAGAGAAAAAGCCTTTGTTCATTATGAATTAGTTTTCCACGTATGTGACTACCTGTTCTGTTTATGATGTTGTGATGCTCTGTGTATATGATGAAGGGCCTTTTAATCTGAATGCCTGGTGTTTTGGTTGGTTGTGTTCTCTAACATATAAGGATTGGAGCTTTCATTTGGTTTATGAAGTTCCTTGGCGGTCTTATAACTAATTAGCTTATCCTCTTTCTGCAGGACAATGCTATTAACCCCTTAACTTCGAAGTGTGGTGCAGAGTATGTTCTTTGTAAACGCTGGTACTTTTTAGCAACTTGCTGCATACTTACAGTGTTCCCTTTCTTTGCAGGTCAGCTCAAAGTCACTCTGCTGACAAAAGAAGTGAATGTGATCCTGAGGAGATCGAGGAGTTAGAGAGTAAGACGCCACCAGCTTATGGTGAGCCTCCCAGAAATATACTACTTAGCTTAAGAAGTGCTTCTGCTAGAAAGACCAAGCCTACAAGACGGTCAGCAAGGCTTGTTCCAAAGGTTTGTGAATATTGTCATCGACTATAATAATATATTCTACAATTCATAATGGTAATTTTTATTGAGAAGATGGTAGAAATATGAAGTACAACAATATTGGCAGGGCCATGAACTACATGGTTATATTGGCTACACATTTTCAAGTTTACACTAACCTGTTGTGTTTTTGACATGCAGTGAGCACTCTTAATGCAGATGACCCATTGCGATGGGCTGCTTAACATCGTTCTTAGTCAGATTCCATGAGGCTGAAGGGATAGTACAATTAACAAGCTAGATTCAAACTTGTCATGTTCTGGTTAATTCTTTTGTCCTATCGACTGTGTAGCTTGGTTTCCAGAGCTTAGCCTGCCAGACAATTTTCCCCTCTCTTTTCTGCAACATATGTTACAGTTGACGTTATGTTGAAATTTTTATACACCGTTGTACAAGAATTTTACAGATTAGGCACCCGCCAACGTTGTCACCACTGTTTGTAACTTGGATGATGCAGTATTTGTTTACCGTCAGAGCAATGTTATTCATGACGGAGTAAAGCTTTGCCTTGCCTAGTATTTTCATGGGTGTTTATGCGATCTAAGATTATCATGTTAAAGTTTGGATTTGCGATATTTTCTGAATCAATCAACGTGCAAAGTGCTTTTGTTATGAAACGGCTTCAACACTTTTCTTTTCTTTACGCGAGGGACGGCTTCAACACTTTATAGGAACATAAAATTTTTATTCTACTCATTCAAGGGAATTCTCATTTCAAAAAGAGAAAAAAGTTTACCGTCAGAGCAATGTTATTCATGACGGAGTAAAGCTTTGCCTTGCCTAGTATTTTCATGGGTGTTTATGCGATCTAAGATTATCATGTAAAAGTTTGGATTTGCGATATTTTCTGAATCAATCAACGTGCAAAGTGCTTTTGTTATGAAACGGCTTCAACACTTTTTTCTTTTCTTTACGTGAGGGACGGCTTCAACACTTTATAGGAACATAAAATTTTTATTCTACTCATTCAAGGGAATTCTCATTTCAAAAAGAGAAAAAAAAAAATGCCCCCACGCAGGATCGAACTACGGACCTTCAGTTTACAAGACTGACGCTCTACCACTGAGCTATAGGGGCTTCGTTGATTAACATTGTTACTGACTTTTAAGTATACGTTAATATTATGACAAAAGTTACTCCCCCGTTAAACTAAGAAACAAGAACACTGCTTGAAACAAATTAGGATTTCAAACCGGGAAAAACACTACTGGTTGCTCGAAAGGCAACGACGTGTTGTATAACCGAGTAGAATGTGTAAGGTCTATGACTAGTGCTAGATCTATAAAATTGCCTTCCGCGAATCGAAGAGAGGCTCACATAATGTTGAACCAATGAAATGCTACCACATCAACTTGTTTGTAACAATTGCGTGAATAATTACGTAGCTGTAGCAGTGCTTAAGGTAAAAAATTTACATAATGCTTATGCTGAGTTTATCTTTGCCGATTAGCGCATTTGTTAAAAAGCCCCCTCGCTGCTCCGATATAATACAATTAAGCCCTATCTAGTTCAGGAAAAGGCAAAATTCTCGTCGTCTTCAATCTCCAACGCAATCTCAGCCCAAACCCTAACCCTCTCTCCAGCTCGTGGCCGGCATGTCCGCCAGGTTGCTACGGCGAGTCCTCGAGGAACGGGAGTCCTCCCTGCAGGACCCCAACCTCGACGCCGAAGAGCAGCCTGAGGAGGAGGAGGAGGAGATCTCTCCTCCCCGTGCTGCCCCAAGGAATCCCTTCGATCTCCTTGACGACGACGCCGACGAAGAAGAGGAAAAGGTCAGTGCCTCATCGCTGATCATCTCGCTGGAGTTCTGTTCTTCTAGCAGATGTTGTCCGACCTGATTGTTATCACGCGCAATGGTGCTGCGCTCTTAGTGTCCGATTTTGTTGCACATAGATGCTAAATTGTTGTTAAGCGTAAATAGAGACGATTCTTGTGTAGGAATTTTGTGATGTTAGTGCTGCGGAAGGATGCAAGAGACAAATTATGATTGTGCACATGGGTTGTTTTGAGGATGTACTAGCTCCTGACAAGATCAGGGAAAGATTAATGTTGCATGTCGTTAATGTTTGGGATCATTGGCAGTCAGTCATTGTTGCGACTGCACTGACGCTGTGGAAGTCTCAGTTGAGATGCTACTTGTCCACCGTTTAACACAAAACAGGCTGTATAAATGGCATCTGTAGTTTGTTATAGCATGAGAGTGAGTTGTTTTTGCGCTTTGTCACTGGATGACGAGCTGATTGACTATACACAGAAGAAAAAAAAGATGATCCTCATTGCACTATATGTCCACTTCAAACTAAGTAGTACTCCCTCTGGTTGTTTTTTGTTGACGCTAGTTAGTTCATGAAAAATGACTTGGCGGAAGTATTATATATTTGCATGTTTTCATTCATTTAAGGTTTGGTAGTTGGGACATCTATTCACATCACTCAGGTCATGGTGCACGTTTGCATGGAATCATCCTTAGGTGAATGAAATTAAAAAAAAGAAAGGTTATGCAATTTTCAGAGGCCTAGATTTAATGTTTTAACCTTTATGTATTGTATCACATCGTTTCGCTGGCTGTAGTTTTTTTTTTAAAAAAAATATTTAATGGGTTTAAAATGATGTGCTTGTTCTGCTGCAGGAAGATGAAGTAGAAAGAAGTCAACATGAGAGTTATACAGAACAGAAACATTCTGTGAAAAAGAAGCCTGCAGAAGTTGTTCCTGAAACAAAAAAGAAATCAAAGAAAAAGAAGAAAAAGGGCAAATCAGAACCATCACAAGCAAAGTTGAAGGATGAGCAGTCATTGGAATCAGTTCTGGAAGATCTATCTATTGAAAAGAAGCCCACACATCAAATAGCTCATCAAACTGACAGACAATCTGGAAAGGAAACCGAGAGAAATGAAAAAACTCCTGGAGTGTCCTCAGTTCTTGCAATTGATCCCAAACACCTAAAGGGTGAAAATGAGATGAGACGCATTTTTGGATCAAAGGTAGTGGATTCGTTTGAAAATCAAAGGAATATGCCTAGCAGTTCGAGGCAAGTACGCGGTGTTAGGCGCGTTGCCCATAACCCGAGGAAGACTCTTCTTGTATCTCCACCTAGCTACTGGCCACCCTGGGACAAGTCAATGTCAATGGATCTTCTTGAGACCAAGAGTGGTTTGAATTATTTCAGGTGAGTTTGCAGCTTATTTATTCTGTAGTGTACAAGACCTCCATGATTGCGGATTTTATATCATGTTACCAGATACTGTTTGAGTTTGAGATGAGATGCTTAGGGGAAAATTATTCTTGATTCCTACCAGTTCAGTAGTCAATCTTATTCAAATGTGTGGTAAATGATTGTTCAGTGGGTGTACAGTTATGCTTCATGCATTCCTCAGTCCTCTTTACCACTGTAATCCTGTCTTGATGACATGAGGTTTCTTTGTACATTTTAATGTTTCATGCACACTTAAACTTCTGACGTGGGCTGCATTTTCTTTAATTGCTGTAGTATATTTTTGGGATTATCTGGGTAACATATTATGTCTGCACATTTCAATTTGCTCTGTTGTAGCTTACAGTTGAATCATTGTTTTCTTTTTTACCTGTCATGTTTGCTGATCTGGTCCCCATTGTTCCGGTTCTTTGGTTTCTGTGTTCTTTTCCTTTTACATGGTTGAATGAGATTTCAGTACTTCGTAGTTGTTCCTTGTGAGTTTGCAAGCTTCTTAACTCTATTGTTCCATATAGATTAACTTTTACATAACCAGGCTCTTCATTGTTTGCAGGTACGTATATGATCCATCTGTAAGCCATGTCCAGGAATTATTTGAAGCAGCAAAAGGAGCCAATGATCTCAATGCTATTGCAGCTATACTTGTAAAATATCCTTATCACCCTGAATCACTGCTGACATTTGCTGAACTATTCAAATATTCTGGAGAGCATCAATCATCAGCTGATGCAGTTGAAAAGTGTCTATTCGCAATGGAGTGTGCTTGGCACCCATTATTTAGCCCACTGCAGGGGAACTACCAGTTGAAATACAGCCATGACACAAATAAGCCATATTTTACAGCACTCTTTAGTCACATGAAGAATTTGGATAGACGTGGCTGTCACCGCTCTGCTTTAGAGGTCTGCAAGTTTCTGTTGTCATTGGACTCTGACGATCCTAAGGGTGCTTTGTTTTGCATTGATTACTTTGCTCTAAGATCGCAACAATACAAATGGTTGGAGCAATTCGCAGAAGAGTACCAGTGTGATAACTCCCTGTGGTTATTCCCAAATTTCTCATTTTCTCTTGCTATTGCACGGTTTTTACCTTGAGCGTGATGCAGCACCTGAGGAGAGTTCTGATCATGCTGACAAGTCATCATCTGTTGATCTTATGAAGCAAGCTCTGATGCTACATCCTTTGGTGCTTCAAAAGATAGTTGACAAGGCTCCTCTTAAAGACTCATCATGGACTCAAATACTCAGAAATGTGTTCTTTGGATCAGCAAAACCAGGAAGCCCTTCACTTGAGCATATGATTAACATATATGTTGAGCGTCATTATATCATGTGGAGGTTCCCAGAACTGCAGAACTTACTGAAAGAGGGTGCTCTTTTGGTGATTGAATCACTGAAGCAGGATAGCAGAGAAGCCCAGGACTGGTCTTGTGTTAGAAAAGAGGCGTTCTCTTCAGAGAAGAATGAGTAAGTTGCTCCTAAATCTTTGCATGGCAGTCTGAGTTTTCTTGATTATGTTCTTTGTTCTCTAGTTTGGACAGCCGAATTGTGTTAGTGACTTAGCTTATTTGGACATTTTCTTTTCGGGTAGCTATATGAATTGTTTTAGCCTCAGGCAGACAGATTACGGAAGTATGGGCGTTGGTATTAAACCTTTATATGAACCATGTAGGGTTAGGTTCTAGGAGTAGAGTGTCCGGTAAGTGTTGATCCACTGTTGGATGCCTTACCAAGTTGTATTCAGGAACTAGTTGCCAGCGATTTAGCTGTGCCCGTGAGTTTAATGGAAGCTTCTTTCCATATCAAAAAAATAATAATTATAATACCACCGTTGGATGTTAAGCTGTGCATTATACTCCCTCCAACAAGAATTGGTATTCTAGCATTCTCTAGTTTTCCCCAAATAATTGGCATTCTCACTTCCCAATGCACCTTTCTCTCTGGCATCTCTATCTCTCTCCTTTTCCTGCGCACCCGCTTTTTCACATCTCTTTAATTCTCGTGCCTAGAGCTAAGGTGCCAAATAAATTGGTACGGAGCGAGTACATGAGATGACTCTAAATCAAATTAAGCCACTTATTTATGGGATGGTAAGGTAGTTTTAACGGTGCCCCTTAAGAAGCATATTAACAGGAATTGACGGGGTGATATATGCTTGCTTAAGCTACTCGAAACTATTGTTCATGATACCAACATGTTTTGAGTAAGTTCTGTTTTGCAGGTACTCTCATCTGCTTGTTTCAGACTTCTCTGACACCACACCATCACTCCCCCCAGAAGAACTACGGCCATTTATGGTTGGTCCAGGAATGGCGCATGAGATGCCACCACCTCCTGAACTTGAGGCTGGGCCTGAGAGACTACGTGCCCCTCGTGAAGTTGCAGGACGCCATCCTGCGCTTGTCTTCCTTGAATCTCTGCTCCCATGGGTAGACTACGGTGACAATCATCATGATGAAAATGATGAAAACAATGGTGCCTGATCAGTTGAACGCACCGAGCAGCATGGACTCACAATTGCACCTGGATGCTTACCTGTGACTGATGACGACAAACAAATGTTGCTGCTAATCATAGTGTCAGCTGCCGAACCCGGCAAATAACAATCAGTGTTATCTTACATGTATAGCTGATCTGCTGAATGGCGGAGACTTCCAACTTTGGGTCCGAAACATAGTTCAAGCATCATCCTGCGTTTTAGTTAATCCGGTCACTGGTGAAGTGTTTATGTTCGGGTTTCTGTATGGTTTTTACATAGGGTCTGGTGATTGATCCATCATGTAAACGGTTTATTTAATACATAGAAAATTAATCCCAACACTGTGTGTGCAAATATCATGTCTCCGGTTCCTCGCATGTTTCCATCAGCTTTATACGCCTGATGCATATAGGGTGGTAGTACAACGCATTTTGCCACGTATGGTCTCCACTGGTGTGCTTCAGTTCTGTCGAGCCATAGGCCTGCGCTGCGCACAAATGGACGAGGAAGTTTCCAAAGGCGAAAAGAGACTGGGCACTAGTACCGTCTCTGAAGGGAACAAGGACAACAAACCTGGCCGTTTGGTGGTTGTCTGAACTCAGCGAATATGTCGTACTGTTTTGTTGTGACGGTGACATACTAAAATTTACTCCTACTCTATGCAATATGATTCTTGCCACGAGCTCTGTATGGTTGGCTTGTGCAGCCGTGTCGTGAAGGCTGAAACAACCATCAATGCACAGGTTGGTTCAAGCCTACAAAAAATTCTGTTCCTGCGACAAAAGTTTCTTTGTTTCAAACATGGCCCAATATATTTCCTTCCGCAATATTGTTGATATATATATTTTTTACAAAAAATAAATTATTGACATTAAAACGTAATAGATCATCTGATTACATAAGCAATATTGTTGAAACTACTAGAGTGTTACGAAAGGATGATGCACACCGCTTTTGTTTTTTGATATGGGTTGCTCATGTTGCAGTTATATACTACTCCCTTCGTTTTTAATTATATGACACCGTTGATTTTTCGTTGAACTTTGACTAACAATATATATTTAAATAATTACTTTTCGAATGTGAAATGAATATCATTGGATTCATCATCAAAAACACTTTAAAGCGTCATATATTCAAAAACGGAGGGAATAGCTCATAAAGTATATGAGTTCCAACATCCAATTATCTTTCGCCTCACCGAATAATTACTTTAGCTAGGATGTATCCTATTGTCCAAGCCAGTCCTTTATCGTACTGTATTGATGTCGAGTATCGATGGAAACCTGAGAGTAGATGCAACATAATTGATTGGAAATACACTCTTTAAAGATCGACGTTGCAAGGGATATATATGTTAATGAAGTAAATGTTGTATGATTAACCGGTGACACACCTTTGACGTTTCAATGATGCAGGAGAGGGAGGTCATAACCTTTTGCTCTATATATCATACTCTAAAGGCCATCCATCCTCCTTTTTAAATGCTACCAATGCACACCTCACTATGACAAAATGAATAATTTTCCTTTTTATTCAAAATCATATAACAAGACGTCTAAAAAAAAGGGCACAATCTTACTGTAGATTAACGATCATTTTTCATATTCAGTTCACTTTACCCTGAGTTTAGAGGTCTTTTGGGCTGGATGACAAGTGACACTTCACGCATGTAGGCACCCTCCCACTTTTAAAACCTGTTGTCTCCAACGGTACACGAGTTCGTTATCGTATATCTCCACATAAACCTGGGAAAACTCTCTGCACCGTCCGATCGGCATCTGGGCTGAACAAAATCCCACCCACCAGTCCACTGAACAGTCCAGTCCCCAGTCAAGGACTCCTCTCACCCACTTATACGGGGCCCCGCGAAATACTTGCACCCACCTGTCAGTAGACGTACCCACGCCACTCCCGTGTGAACGTCGTGGCCGAGGCGCCCTTCCCTCACGTGCCCCACGCGTGCCGCCGCGGAGAAGAAAGAAACCCGAAACGAAACCCTCGCATCGTCTCGCACCCGTCCGCTCCGAAACCCCCGACCCGAAGGAAGCGGGGAAACCCTCAGCGACTCAACTCGCCTCGCCTCGCCTCCACCCCCTTCGAGCCGCCCGCCGCCGCCTCGAATCCGGCCGGGCTCGCACGGCGCCGCGCACCTCCGATCGGATCCCCGAGGTCAGCTCGCCGCCGCCGCCGCCTCCGGATTTTTCGCCAGATTTTTGCACGCAGTTTTTCCCCCCATTTTGTGGGGTTCAGTTCGGAGTCCTGGCGATTGGGGGCGTGCTTTTGTTCGCCCGTGTGAATTTTGGATGATTTGTGGTTGTCTAATCGGATTTTGGTGCGGTGGATTCGTTTATGGTTCATAGGTTTGATTTTTTGGTGTGTATTTGGGGGGAGTTTTGTGTGTGGATAATGGACAGCTGGTTCCATTTTGTAAATGTACAAGTGGCTAATTAGCACCTGTTTAATATCTTATTGGTGTATGTAGGTAGGTGGATTTGTAGCTAGGGTTTGGGGATTGGCCTGAATCACGCGACTGTTTGTCCTGATTTGAGGAGCAATTGGGAACATGATTTGGAAGTGGGCGTAAGGAGGACGGGGTGATGGTGGTCATGGAAGGAAAGGGGGATGCGTCCGTGACGCCGGTGAGGACCAGTGACCGGCTGCGGCAGCGCCCAAAGTACTACGCCCGGGGCTATATGTACTACAAGCCAGCCATGCGCAAGAAGGTCAAGTCTAAGAAGCGAACAGCTGCCTCACAGATTGCTAAGACACTGCTTCGCAAGCCAGCCGCGCGACCACCACCCTCTGATGTAAGCTGCTTCGGCTGTCTCTGCTTAATGAGCCTGTGATCTCACTTGTTCTTTTGTAACTGAATGTATGGGATTGGCAATGTGTACATGTAATGCTGACTTCGGTAGCTTTGATTTGCTCTCTTGATGGGGTTATTTCTGAGTTTAGTCGATAGAGAGGGTTATTTTTGAGTTTGGTCATGGAGTCGGTAGAAGGGATTATTTCGGTAACTTTGATGCTGGATTTATCTGGTCTTACTTTTAGTCTGCAGGTGTAATTAGACAGCTTTCCAATTGTTAGTCAGCTAAGACACATCAGATAGATTAAGCATCACATCTATGGTACTTAGGGATGCTTTATTGGTGAGTTCAAATGTTTAACATTGTTATGTTGTCCTGTTGGGTAATCAATAATTTGGGGTCCTGCATAGCATGTGGCATTTTGAACCTTTGGTTGAATGCCTGCCATCTTTGTTTCATTTCTGTACATATATTGTGTGTTCTATGGTTGGAGTATAAATTGTGTAGCCTCTATAATTTCTTCCACAGTGAATTTCAGTCTACACAAAAGCTCTGTTTTCTGGCTCATCAATCTCCGGGGACCAATTTTAAAGGGGTAGTGGATTGTTTTGCAAAATCTACGGTGTACCATTAAAATGGGTGAAACAAATCGTTGAATCTGGTTCTGTATTGCGAGTCCTTTGGAATTTAATGATCTCCAAAAATGAAGATGTGTATCATAATGTTGTGATCTTGTTTATCATGTCTTGTACATGATTTGACCGCTTATTACTTTATAGGTATTGTTAGAATATTCAGCCACCTCTCTAACTGTTTTTGTTCTGAGGAATATGTTTTTTTGTAAAAACTGCACTGTAGCACTAGTATTTATGTTTACACTGGTTGAGAAAAGAAATCACTAGTATGCCATTAAGCTTTTATTGCTAGGATTTATTAAAATCTTATTCATCTCTCATCTCACAGCTTGTTATGAAGGATCGCTTTTTCTTTGCAAGAACTTTATGGCTTATGCTCAGTTGGTTTGATTATAATGTTACATTTGTAGTCTATTGCAGCAAATTTACGCCGTTCAACAAGAAAGCGGAGAATTTCTGTAAATCTGGAGGGCTACGATACAGATAGTTCCAGTATGGAAGATGATGATCTTATGGTGAGTTCCTGCAGTTCCTTAAAGGTTACTCTGTTCTTTCACACTAGTAACCAACCGGGACCTGAATTCACTAACTACTTTTTTAATTGTTTAAATGCCCCCCTTAAATTTATCAGAGACCCAGATACAGAACTTCAAAAAGTAAAGGGAAAATGATGAAGCATCTGGTCGGCCAAAGCGCCAGAAGTTGTCTAATTCTATACCCCGCCGTGAAGGTTTACGGCCTCGAAGATCTTTGCGTGGACAAAGACTACATCCGTACCAAGAATCTGAAGATGAGCAGGAGCAGGAAAGCTCTGAAGAGCAAGGTGAGGAAGATGAACTAGAAAATGGCAATGACATGGAAGATGATGTTGGTGATGGGGAGGAGGTTGATGGCGGTGATGAAGCTGAAGCTGATGGAGATGATGAAGATGGCGAGGAAGAGCAGGAAGGAAGGAGGAGGTATGATCTAAGGGATCGTTCAGAAGTTCGTAGAGCATCCCCTCGGAAGGAAGGAAAGCACAGAACACAATCTCCTCGTAGAGTGCTAGTTCATGGAATTGGTCCAAAGAACAGCAAGTATTTGAAGAAGGGTGGATCACGCATGCACAAACGCTCTCGCTTCTCTTTGCCAGATGATTCAGATGATTCCCTTCTTGTGGATGAGCCGGATGAAGGTCCATCCATGCCATGGATGCGCAGTGGGAGGGGAGGTATGCCATGGTTGTTGGGTGGATTGGACATGCATAGTCCAGTAGCATGGGGTCTGAATGTTGGAGCCTCAGGATGGGGTCATCAGGGTGACAGTTCTTCACTCATGCCTGGCGTCCAAACTGCTGGACCAAGCTCCAAGGGAGGGGCTGATATCCAACCCTTCAGGTTGATGAGAGTGTGAGTTTTAATGATATAGGTGGACTATCGGAGTACATTGATTCTCTAAAGGAAATGGTTTTCTTCCCTTTGCTGTATCCAGATTTTTTGCAAACTATCACATCACCCCTCCTAGGGGAGTTCTTCTTTGTGGCCCTCCTGGTACAGGAAAGACATTGATTGCCCGTGCCTTAGCTTGTGCCGCCTCGAAAGCTGGCCAGAAGGTTAGCTTTTATATGCGTAAAGGAGCTGATGTTCTTAGTAAATGGGTGGGAGAGGCTGAAAGGCAGCTCAAGTTACTTTTCGAGGAAGCTCAAAAGAATCAACCATCCATTATATTTTTTGATGAAATAGATGGTCTGGCACCTGTGAGATCTAGCAAGCAAGAGCAGATTCATAATTCAATTGTATCGACATTGCTTGCTTTGATGGATGGTCTTGATTCACGCGGACAAGTTGTTTTGATTGGAGCAACTAACCGAATTGATGCCATTGATGGAGCATTGCGTAGACCTGGCCGATTTGATCGCGAGTTCTATTTTCCTTTACCTGGCTACGAGGCTCGAGCTGAGATTCTGGATATTCATACTAGGAAATGGAAGGATCCTCCTCCGAAGGAACTAAAAATGGAGCTTGCTGCTAGCTGTGTGGGATATTGTGGAGCTGATCTGAAAGCATTATGTACAGAAGCAGCTATTCGAGCATTTAGAGAGAAGTACCCTCAGGTCTACACTAGTGATGACAAGTTTGTCATTGATGTTGATTCGGTCAGAGTTGAGAAGTACCACTTCTTGGAAGCTATGTCTACAATTACTCCAGCTGCACATAGGGGATCCATTGTGCAATCAAGGCCACTTTCATCAGTTATTGCTCCATGCCTGAAGAGGCATCTTGAGAAAATAATGGAACGGATTTCCGATATTTTTCCTTTCTTTCATCCATAGATGTTAGCAAGTTCTCTGCCCTTTCCTATGGAACTTCCATCCCCTTGTATATAGACCTCGCCTTTTGATATGTGGTGGTGAGAGTGTTGGACTGGTAAGACTCTTTCTTTACATAGATATATATAGTATCATATTCTGTGCCTTTATTTTTCACTACTAATGTGTTTTAGGCTTAGCAGGATCATGTTGGACCAGCTGTTTTGCATGAGCTCGAGAAGTTTCCTGTTCACTCTTTGGGGCTGCCTTCTCTTCTCTCTGATCCAAGTGCAAAGACACCTGAAGAAGCTCTTGTGCATATTTTTGGAGAAGCCAAGAGAACAACCCCATCCATTCTCTACTTGCCTCAGTTCCATCTTTGGTGGGATACGGTTAGTTCAACATGCTGTTTTGGTAGTTATTCAAATTTTGATGCAAAGTGCGAAGTAATGATTATTTAGCTAAGTATTTATATTTTTATGTTTCAGGCACATGAGCAGCTTAGGGCTGTTCTATTGACTCTGTTGAATGAATTACCGTCCAACCTTCCAGTTTTGCTGCTTGGGACATCATCGGTGGCTTTCACGGACCTTGAGGAAGAGTGTGCTTCCATATTCTCTTCCCGTAATGTGTAGGTTTCTTGCCAACTGTTTTTCTTGTTTTCTTCTACTGCACTGGCTTATTCTTGGCGATGCAAGTTTCATTTATGGTGACCATTGCCGTGACCTTAGATTGTGTTCATAATTTCTTTTTTACTCATCCTATTATTAATTGTTCTCTTTTTCTTTAAGTGCGTTGCATGTCATCTACTTTTCCTCATTGCTGATTCAACAAGGAAACTCAGAACAGTCTGCTTGGCAGCTGGCATGTTGTTATGAGAGGCACTTGATTGTGAATACGATATTGACTCGTGAACTTTAGTTCTTTGCGTAACATTTTCGTGAATCAGTATTATCTGTTTCGCATTAGGTTTTCTCTGCGTTTTCTCCGATCTTTGTCTTTTCTTTAACAAAGACAAAAAATTTTATGTTTGATAGATATCAAGTGGATCAACCAAGTTATGATGACAGACTGAGATACTTCAACTTATTGTTTGAGTCATTGCTATCTCTCCAAACGGAAGAATCAAGGAGCAAGTCAAAGAAACAAAAGTCAGCTATTGATCTTCCCAAAGCTCCAAAGGAAGTGGAGGGCCCTAAGATTTCAGAGTTAAAAGCCAAGGCAGAAGCTGAGCAACATGCTGTTCGTCGAATGAGGATGTGTCTTCGAGATATTTGTAACCGGTCTGTATTTTACTCCTTTGTTCAGCTTTATCATTTTGTCCTTGCCAGTTAACCATGGAGTTAGGAATAGGCTCCACTATTTCAGTATAGAACGGTGTGAAAATTGCAATTATAGTCTACAATAAAATACCACCATCTTCCTGACCACAGGTCATTCGCCAACATATGCTAGTTCTCAAATTGAAGTCTATATCTAGCCTTCCAAGGTTTATAGGGGAATTTCAGCTGTCCAGTTTGTTTCCAGTGGAATAAAGTAGTTAAAGATTTGTTTTGAATTTTCAAAATCATAAATATGTGCATGCATGTTGGAATTAAGATTGAATCTGTTGACTACTTGGTACGGATATCATCTCACTCTTCATTCATTTTTTTTTCAATTGTGATTCGTGAGGTCTTTTAAATTCTTTTCCTCAATTCTGGCCTAATGTACCGTTTTGTGATTATTACATTCATATTTCATCTGTTGCTTAAGCAAAAAATTACTAATATCTTGCCCAATGCCTGACAGTGTTGTTCACTTGGTTTTTGAAACCTGATAGAATTAATGGGTGCCTGCTCATCTTTTCAGCATTTGTACAACAAAAGATTCAGTGTATTTCACTTCCCAGTGTCAGAAGAGGAGGTACCCGACTATAGATCAGTAGTTCAGAGTCCATGGATATGGCTACCGTCCTGCAGAAGGTGGACTCTGGACAATACCTTACCAGAGCAGCCTTTATGAAGGACGTTGATCTTATTGTCTCGAATGCAAAGGTACATGTTTTTCATGGGAAGTTTTTTTGACTCATTATACATATTTTCTGGTCCTACATCATTGCAGCTCAATGCTGAGCTTTCTACACATGACAACTGAAATAACTACCGAGCTTCTGCAACTATTGCATCTGTAGTTCATCCTTTTTGCTCACTTACTTATAATTTGCTTCTGACTGTTGTGCTGCTTGTGCAGACTTATAACGGGGAGGACTACAATGGATCTAGGATCGTAAGCAGAGCATGCGAACTCCGAGATGTGGTATGCTGTTTATTATCACCTTGGCTACATCTGGATCGTGTGCTTTACTAGTTCGTTGTGCCTAATGGACTATTTTGGTCAGGTGCATGGTATGTTGTCACAAATGGACCCATCTTTGGTGTCCTTCTGTGATAAAATTGCAGAGCAAGGGGACCGCTGCAGGTTATGGGTGATGAAGGTAGCTCTATTCTTCAAGCGGCACCTGTTGCTCAGTTAGTTTCGGGTACTAGAATGAGCGCAAGACTTCGTAATGTACAGCCAGATGTAAATCCGACACAAAGTTATGAAGTCCTAAAGCGACAAAAGAAAAGTGCTGAAAATGAACAGGGTCAGTTCTCATGATTTCTCATCCTTGACTACAGCTGGCGTGCTTGTATGTCCAGTTGCGATAGTAATGGTTATGGAAATTATTGAGCTTTCGTTTGTTTCAGGCATGAATAAAGACGAGACGGGAAGAGACGAAAAGTCTCCTGAAGATGTTGATTGTCAAAGCCAACTTCTCCAGAGAAGCTCCAAAAGAACCTGATTCAAATGGCACACTGAAAGAAAATGACAACTCACCGTCTGAAGCTCATGAAATACCTGCTCCTCCTGAACCAATGGAGACTGACAACGAGTGTTTGCCGCGGCTGCTACAGGCGATGAATTCCTTGGAAAGCTAGATACTGTAAGCTACGCTTCATGGAGCTCACTGCAGGTATGGTGTGCCGCAGCTCGAAAGGCTGTATTCACGGATAATGAAAGGTGCTTTAG
>JAAXCT010002523.1:0-69306 GCA_012490785.1 Eragrostis nindensis | reverse complement strand
AAAGTCGCTGTTGACCGCTTCGAGTAGTAGTACTACGGTGCCATATGCTTGCTTGGAGTAGAGTACTTGTCTCCTCAGAAGTACAAGGTCTGGCGTCGTGGGTCAGCAAGCTAACGGCTGTTGTGGCTTGTGAAAAGTGTCCGGCCGCGCGGTGAGCTCCGGCACTTGTTGCTGCGGCTTGAGCCCGCGCGCCGGGGTGACGGGGTGTTGGACCGGAGCGCGTGCACGCAGGCGCCGCTGCTCCCGAAGAGCGGAAAAGGTTCACGTGGCGGTGCCCGTCCGCGAAGCAAGGCGGAGCCGGACGCACGAGGAGGGAGGCGCGCGCTTGGGCGAGCAAACCCTCGCGCCGTGGCCCCGGCGCTAGCTGCCTCCTCGATCGTCCGCTCGCCCCTCCCGTGTTTCCTCCCTCCTGCGCAATTTGGCGACCAGCGCGCTGGACGTGGCCTAGAAACACGTGTTCCTCTTCTTTGACAGGAGACCTTGTAACATGCGCGCGCTGCTGTCTGTGCATCTGTGTGGACTGATCACACTGTTAGGACTCCGTCTGAAATTTTTCCCAACGGCTAACCCAAGCCGGGCTGTAATGTAAACCTTTGTCCCAGCCCAACCGCCTCTACGGGTCAGGCCTGCACACGCTAAGTTAGAACACCAATCCAAAATGCACACGCTTAAGGCAGAATACCTGCCAGTACGTTCATGTCGGAAAATAATAACTCGCGTGCTTATGAATATAGTTATATTAGATACTACTAGAATACAACTGCTCAAACTGAAACATCGAAAATAAGTAGACAGGTTGCCTTGCAACGATAGATGAAGTAAACCGTCTTCGGCCACTCCAGGGCCGTGAATGATCGAGATGGATTGGATGTGTCGAGGACGTCAAATCTTGTTCACGTGGAAAGCACAAGAAATATTTCTTAGGTTGGCCAAATTGAAACGTAAAAAATAAAAATGCTGCCATACGTACGATCAGCACAAATGGGTAATAAAGGATCCAGGAATAGAACGTTGCGATCATATTTTTCTGCTGCAACACAGTCCAACCAAGCTGGGGAAATTGTAGGAAAAACGGGAGGATCCGCAACAGAAGCTGATAGCATGAATGCAAATGCAAATGCGGAGGTTCACTTGCACAATAATCAGGTACTTTATTAATTTGTATCGCTTAATATTTATCCAAATGTTCTAAGGATTTTGCACCATGGTTCACTTGCACTTCGCGGCTTTGGCCTCAGTCTTACGAAATTCTGGGTCCGCCGCTGTAAACCATATTAGATTCTGCTGCTCCCAGGCCGTGAATGAGATGGACTGAACGTGTTGAGGACTAATAATTCAAAGTTGGTCCATATAGAAAACGCTTCCACGCAAAACAATAACCCACCAAAACTTGTGTAGCTGGCGCCGCCAATGTAGCCTGCCGCGGCGACGCATGCAATGTAGTATCCGATTTCGTAGGCGACTTTATGCAGCGAAGCATCTGGGTCACCAACAGGAGGCATGTTTAATCTTTTCTGCAGGAAACACCTGTGCGTTTAGAAAACAAATAGTTAAGAACCTAGAATTATTAAGAAACGTCCAGTCGGATGTACAACGTTTCCATGAATGATAAATCCAAAATAGTTCGATCGAGAAAGAGAGAGCGCCCGAATGATAAGTCCAAAATAGTTCAAATTTAAAAGGAACTCTAGTATATATGTCGCTGGATCTGTGGCCAAGTCCCCAAATATAAGAAACCGGAAGGATCATCATAAGCTAGCGGGAGGAAGTAGGAATCTAAGATAACCAACCAAACCTTTGCAGTGTTGTGCGGACGCGTTCTTCCGTGGTCTGGTCTTCAGGCGGCGTCGGGCAGCCGGGAGTCGTCGGCAACGTACGTGGCGGCCGGGCTAGGGCAATTATCTGTTGCTGCTGCACACCCGTGCATATCTAGGCCAATTGACGTTCAAAGAAAAAAAAATCTAGGTCAATTGTAAACGGGGCTTGGCCCATGTTGATCGCTTCAGGTGGACGGACGGACTTCTACTGTTGTTGGGTTGTTCCGAAATAAATGGCGGCTCGGCCCAACACACGAATCCAGACTCGGTCAACCACCAGCCCAAATCTCTCCCACCCAACCGGCCATCCAACCCCGATCCCGCCCGCATCGATCGACCCCCAATCTCCTCCTCCTCGAGCCTGGACCTCTCCTGACCGGCTAACCCTAGCAGCGGCGAGCGGCTCCGGCGACCGGCGGGGCGGCGCGACTGCCCAGGGCTTCACGCCCTACTTATCCTCCTCCGTCCACGGCGCTGCGACGCCTGCAGGTACCTCCATCTCCGTCTCCCTACATCCATCTCTGTCCACGGGTTGCGTGCTCGCGCGCGACGGCAGGCTGGCTGGCAGCTCCTCTGCCCCAATTTCTGGCGCCGCAGTAGCTGCATCTCTGTATATCTTATCGCACGCTGCTGTCATCCCCTCGCGCTCACTGCTCACTGCTCTGTTTAGGACCGATGCCATGATGAATTCGATTGGTGGGCTGTCCACTTTTGTGTAACAGACTAACAGTCCTCTAAAGTTCAGGTTTCAGCTGTAAAAAATCTAATTTTTCTTGGTCAATAGATATTGACGCCATGTTCCCTTGTGTATTCCTGACAAAAAGAAAACAATGTCGAACTGATCTACAGATTAAATACTTGGTACTGGGATACGGATTATGTGAATAATCTTTAGTTGGACCATTATGAATACCCTGCCGCTTGCATGAACAAAGACAATGATGTCTGAAGGTTTAGGCATGGAGCGATCCACGGGCTATCTATGGATCTCTCTAGTTCAGTTAGATGTACTAAATGACGTGTACTTGCGTGAAGAATTGTCAATGTGTTTCAGAGTAGATCCATGGCAGCCCAGCCCACCCCTTTTGCACTGCTGCTGTATGAAATCATATAATTTAAAAGTACAGACAATAAATTGGAAATGGGCTTATGAGGCTGAGTACAAATCCGTTTCACTTGTGATGCGACAGGGTGGAGATGACTGAACAGATGCAGTTTGACGATTTTTAGAACCCTGTACAGAAAAATCTGATCACAACATGGTTTAGCCCAGCATGAATTTTGCATAGGATCACCCGAATCATGTTGGTACATAGAAGCAGAGAACAATCAGCTTGGTCATAGCGGAAGAAATTTTGGAGAATATGTGTTGCAAACTTAAATGACATCAACTTTATAAATGGCGAATCTCTAGACTATCACGTGCTTAGCCTGTGACGTAGTAGTTCTGTTCCTTTTATCACTGTTAATTGTTAACATAGGTGTTCTTTTCCTTTCACTGTCAGAATGAAAGGTTCAAAGAAAACACATCATTTTGGAAAAGGCTAATCTTGTATTCTCTGCTTGTGGTTACCGTCGCTTAATGTGTGTCTTTATGATTCTCTACAAAACTAGAGATTATTTTCCAAGAAGGCAAAGAGGGTCTAATGTGTCTTTTGCTTACTGTATTTATTCTAAAGCTTTCCACCTCTTGTATTTACTTGACCCTATTCTTGTCATGTCATGTTAATAACATATATCCGTTCTTGGTGGCTTGCTAGACTGAAAATACATTCTTGTAGTCCGCACCTCTTTTGCAACTCGGTGTAGATACCTTTTCTTTTTATGTGTTTGGTTCTGATCCTGTGTCTCTCCAGGTTTTTGCTGCAAAATGGCCATGGAACCTACTTTGAGCAACATTGGTGGTTCTGAATCTCCCATGCCATTGCTCGAACAGCTAGCTGAAGTATTTGGCAAGTTGAAATCCCACACAGAAGCATCTCTGCAATTGCAAAATAGCATGCAATGGGAAGATATAAAAGATCATTTCCTCAACCTTGATAAGTCATACAGAAGCAAGTTTGATGAGCTGGTAGAGAAGCAGAAGGCACTAGAAGAAAAGAAAGCTGAAGCTTGTAGGTTAATTGCAGAGAAAGAGGGTAATGTTTCTGCAATAGAGCGTGCTTCCCTGAACCAGCTTCAGGAGCTAAGGGATGCCGCGGTTTCATCTCTAGCAGAGGTGCGCCAAAAATATAAGGTGGAGCTTGCTGAAATACTTGATGCCAATGGAAGCAAAGACAAAAAGGTAAGCACCTCAATCAATGACAACAATGCATGTCGTGCCTCAGAGGAGAATACTTCTGCTAGTGGTCGGGGGCGAGTTATCTGAAGCTTCACCTGTTGAGACTAAGCCGCGTGCTACATTGAAGCAACTATGTGAACAGATGGACACCAAAGGCCTTCTGAAATTTCTTTCAGAAAATGTCAAAAAACTCACTAGCCTTCGTGATGAACTTTCTGTTGCACTAAGATGTGCGAGTGACCCTGCCCGCTTTGTGCTTGACTCCCTGGAGGGTTTCTTCCCACCAGACCAAACTAATTCACCTGGGAATAAACATATTCCCCTTCAGATCCATCGCAGGAGCTGTATTCTTTTAATGGAAGCTATAGCACCTGCACTAGGGATAAAGGAGCCTGGCGGCAACCACCCTTGGAGCTCTGAAATTAAGGAGCAGGCCAAGGCAGTTGCCGAAGAGTGGAAGATTAAGCTAGCTGAGATTGACCTAGATGCTTCTAATGGCCACTCATTGGAAGCACAGGCACTCCTGCAGCTTCTTACAACTTTTAATCTTGATTCGGTGCTTGACGAAGATGAACTACGCAAGATTGTAGTTGCCGTATCTCGTCGCAGGCAGACTGCTGTGTCCTGTCGCGCTCTTGGTCTTAATGAGAGAATACCAGGTTGGTATACACACAGAATGCTACAAGGGGTTCCCATCCCTTAATTTGCCTGCTGCTGACATTTATTGTCGCTAAGCCATACAACCTTCTAGGAATTTATAATCTTCTGTGCTGTTTTGTGCAATTGCATTAGTTTTCTGCATGAAATTGTTGTTTAATGAGCATGCTGTTGATTAAAATCTTTGCAGGTATCATTGAAGAGTTGGTTAAGCGACACAGGCAAATTGATGCAATTCATTTCATTCAAGCTTTCGGGCTTTCTGAGACATTTCCTCCTGCACCTCTGCTGAAGACATATGTTGAGGAACTAAAAGATTCACTTGAAAATAATTTGGACGCCAATGCATCTTTGCCAAAGGTTTGTTCTAGAACCCTTAGAGATTTCAATGCGTCTGCTTAATGGTATATTCAAATAGGTATAGTATAATTAATCAGTTGTAACTGCTTCATTGGCACAACTGTTTCCTTGTATAATGCTTTAAAGTTTGTTAGATTATCGTCAGTGAATTCAAGTTATAGTTAGCTCCAGAGCTTTAAAGGCAGTTTGAATTACTCTCGAGATCTGATGCTTTGTGTGCTGTCTGTGAGTGGTATTGCACATGCATTGTTAAGTACTTTGCTTGAACACTTTGATTGTCTCATGGCATTTTATGATATCAGTCAGAGTGTAGCCATGTGGATGTGGAATAACTCCTTTCTTACATTGATTTGTATAATAAGGATATTCACGTTCAGTTTTCTATCATCTTTCTTTTACTCTACTTATATTATAGTTTATCTTTAACTGAATGTCTTCATTTTTTTCAGGATGACCCTAAGTCTAGGGAGCTACTTGCCTTGAGGGCCGTGATAAAATGCATAGAAGAGTATAAGCTTCAGAAGGAGTGCTCACTTGCACCTCTGCAAAAGCGTGTTTCTGAGCTAAAACCTAAGGGGGAGAAAAGGTCTTCATTTGATGCTGGACGTACTTACGCAAAAAAGCCTCGAGGTTCTGGCACTTCATTCCATCGACGACCTGCTGGTCCTGTTGGTTCATCTGCTCGAAGACCTGCATTTCCGGTTGGTAACTGGCAACATGCACCTGTGCCAATGCCCTCCCGTGCCCCAGCACCAATGCCGCCTCTTCCTGATAGATATGGAGTTGCCGACCGGTACCACTACACACCACCCGCTACAGCATATGATGCTGGAGCATTTCCTCCTTATGGTGAACCGTTCAGTGCCCCAAAACCATTTCAGTACACCCCAGGGTCAGTGGCAGCATCATACAGTTCAGGTCAATATAAAGTTGCGTATGGTGGTCCGGGGGCGCAGCCAGCTGCAAGCGGCTATGCAGGTTTCGCAGGCGCAGCAAGGCCTTCCGCCTCCAGCAACTATGCAAGTTATTTAGGATCAGGCTATCGCCCTAACCAGCATCCATAGTTTGACTTGATCTGCCTCAAGCTGTGTGCTGGTGATGTCGCAACCAGTTTTCCCATCAAACATTGTAACTGTCTAACTGATATTTTCATTGCCCGTGGTGGGGTGGGTGTTGTAACTTACGTAGAGTTTCAAGGCTTTGTGAGCCTGAGGCGCCGATCATACTATAGATGCTTTCATGTCGTGTTGCATGTACCGTACATTCATTTTTGCTTCGTGCGGAGTACCGTTCTTATCCTCGACTGGGATATGTTATGCACTCTCCTGTTACATGAGCAGCTTGTTTGCTACTGTTGTGATTTGTGTTTCCAAAAGGTACCTTCGAGTGCAATTCTTTTTAAACACTTTGCCGGGTCGACAATCCGACACAATATTATTCTCAACTTGCAGCTGGCAGGGCATGTTCTCTGACACATAACATTTCTACGGTTCGTCGGCGTCTAACTTTTCGCTGTGACTGAGCACGGAAAGGCTGGTGTTCATACTTCTCTCAAGACAATAAAGTCGTTTTCGAAACGGGAGAATTCTTTTCTGATGGGTATGAAATTTCTGCAACATTGTTGTATTGAATTGAAAGGAGTTTTTAAATGTGAGTGTGGCTTTCATTGTGGACCCAGACACCTATCACATTTTCCCTTCATTGTTCCTTCGACGTGCTCGTCTCGTCAACGCCACTCCCGACTGAAGACTCGATTTATAGCAACCAAGCACTCATTTACCCACCCTATCCAGTCCGGAGATTGAGGCCCCGACATGTGAGCCCACATAGAGAAACCCCACATGTCAGCTCGCAACTTCCAACCCTCTCCGCTGCGCGGGATCTACACGGCCATTTTCCGACCCACGGGGCACGACGGCTCGGTGAGATTACCAAATTACCCTTTCACCCTCCTCTAACAAGTCGTCGGCCTGGCCCGGCCTTCTCCCCCTCGGCGCGACGACCTCCCCCGCACGCTCCCCTCCCTTTCACCGCGCGACGAGGCCACTCCATGGCGAGCCGCGGCCGCCTCCGGCTCGGCTCGTTCGAGGCCGTCGCCGCCGTCCTCCTCCTCGCAGCCGCGGCCTCGGCCTCAGCGGCTGCCGGATCCCCCGATCGGCCCGCGCCGGGGCCGCCGCTGGTGCTCCCGCTCACGCGCTCGTACCCCAACGCCAGCAGGCTCGCCGCTTCGCGGCGGCGCGTGCTTGGCGACGGCACCCGCCCCAACGCCCGCATGCGCCTCCACGACGATCTCCTCACCAACGGGTCGGTACAGCTCGAATTTTCTTGTCTTGGTGCTTACGCCCCAAATTCTCGGACGCTCTATTGGATCTGACGCCGGGAGACTGGCGCCTGTTCTTGTGTTGGTTCAGGTACTACACGACGAGGCTCTACATCGGGACGCCGCCCCAGGAGTTCGCGCTGATTGTTGACTCCGGCAGCACCGTCACCTACGTGCCCTGCGCCTCTTGCGAGCAGTGCGGCAATCACCAGGTTAGTTTGCTTTCTTGCTTCGCCGTATACTAGTTGAAACTGGGAGATGGTTGAATTGATTAGGATGATTGTACACAAGTGGTTATATGGTGCTCACTTGTGAAATATGTAGCTGAACTCTTCAAGCTAGCTAATTTATGGTCAAACCGATTGTATGGGTTTATGGGAATACTTTTTGTGCAACCATATATAGGGAATTCGATTCTTAGGTGTTCTATTTGCCAATAGATTAGGGAGTTTCTAGTGTAACCATTTTAATGTGGATATAAATTGTGATGTTGGCTGAGGAAGTCATTTCAGCCTGCATCCCTGCAGGCAATAAAAGTAATTCGCCGTACTTAGTCAATCCCTTCTAATGAGTACCGTGATAATTCTCGCTTGCAACCAATTAAATTGAGCATGTTTGTTTTCTCTTTGGAGAACCAAAAGACTTGTCTGTATCTTTGTTTTGTGTGGAAATGCAACGTGAAATTTCATAATAGAGGTTACACATCCAAAGCTATCAAAGGAGCTGGCCATTTGTTTGATAGGACATTAATTCAACCTCATCCACTGGCTTGCCAAACCATTGCCTTGTTTCTGTCGCCAACCATTGTTAGACAACTTCTTAGCCTTTTTCTAGTGTCAAGTGGACCCCATGTCTGTTACCAATAATTTTAGTTTTGTGCTTGTACTTTTCTGGATACTGAAATTTTTTCTCAATTCTATATATGGTATGGCTCTCCAGGTTGGAATTAATAAATTTATAATTATCCAAATGTATTTTCACTGGAAAAGACATCCCTGCACAAGGAAATTTTTTTTGTAGATTTCTAATGCATGATTCTTTGCACTGTCAGATCCATATATGGCCATGAGGTAGTGTTGTTTTTATTACCTAAGTACCTTGTCATAAGTCAAATAAAAAAACACTGAAGACAGCATATACTTGGCCGATGAACAAATTAGCTTGGTCTTTATGGCCATTGTGGTAAATACTGTAGCTTCAACTGAATTGAAAGCCCTTATGGCCTGCTGCAATCCTCTTCCTTGCATATGCGTAAATGGTGCGTGATTCATCTAGGTGTTTTCATTACCATCACCTTGAATTGGGCTTCCATTAGTATATGATGTGAATCAAAATATATTACCTACCATAATTTTGATAACACTAATGCGGCTTAAGGTTTTTGTCAACAATCCGTTATGCTATGGTGTCATTTTCCAGTATCTACTTGTACGTACCTTTTTAAATTACCTTAGATTCAATACTGGTACTGTAAACTGAAATTTGGCTTGATATAGGACCCAAGATTTCAACCTGATCTCTCCAGTACATATTCACCAGTAAAGTGCAATGTGGACTGTACTTGTGATAATGACAAGAATCAATGCACTTACGAGAGGCAGTATGCTGAAATGAGCTCCAGTAGTGGGGTGCTTGGTGAGGATACTGTGTCTTTCGGCAGAGAAAGTGAACTTAAGCCGCAGCGAGCTGTTTTTGGTTGTGAAAATTCTGAAACTGGGGATTTGTTCAGTCAGCATGCTGATGGTATAATGGGTCTGGGTCGTGGCCAACTTAGCATAATGGATCAGCTTGTTGACAAGGGTGTCATAAGTGATTCATTCTCTCTCTGCTATGGTGGAATGGATATTGGTGGTGGTGCTATGGTTCTTGGTGGAATGCCCGCTCCTCCTGGCATGGTTTTCTCACATTCAGACCCCGTCCGTAGGTAATATGTATAGTTTTATATATTACATGAGATCCATATTCCTTTTCTTGGTGGCATATTCTTACATACTAATTTTGGAATGACAACAGCCCATATTACAACATTGAGTTGAAGGAAATACATGTTGCTGGGAAGGCACTGCGGTTAGACCCGAGGATCTTCGACAGCAAACATGGGACTGTTTTGGATAGTGGAACCACATACGCTTACCTACCGGAGCAAGCTTTTGTGGCTTTTAAAGATGCGTAAGTTATGAAATAATCTACCATTCAGCCCAATTCCTTAATTATTTTCACTATTTGGTTGCATCTTTTCTCTCTCTCTTTTTCTTTGGTTAGCTTTGGCAATTTGCCATGTAGAAAACGTAGTGCATATGCAGCTTCAGATGCTAATAATGGTATTAGGGGATATAAATCACATGCCTGCCTTCTTTACAACTTTAACACCTTGCAGAAAGGAAGTTGACCATCTCAATGACTTAAGTCTCAGGTGCTCTTACAAAGAGTATTCTAGTCCTACTCTAGGATTCTGTTAGCCAATCAGCTTTTCACATTTCTCCCATCCTCTTGTGCGTTACAAGGACCTTTATTTTTTGCCGGTTTTATATGTCACGGAACCCTGGGGATCACAAATGGTGATTCTGTTGCTGTAACAGTACACTAATGATTAATCTTATCTGTTTATAGGTAACAAGTAAAGTACATCCCCTCAAAAAAATCCGTGGCCCTGATCCAAATTATAAGGATATCTGCTTTGCAGGTGCTGGAAGGTGACTTTCGCGTCATGATAAAAAAAAAATGTTCACGTTCTTTTAATATTTGCACGGCATTATTGAACTTAAATATTTATCGCCTTGCTTCCAGGAATGTGTCACAACTATCGGAGGTATTTCCAGATGTCGACATGGTATTTGGAAATGGACAGAAGCTCTCACTTTCACCAGAAAATTATTTATTCCGGGTATGAGAAATGGCAAACGTGCCTGTTTAAGTGAATCAAGATGACATAGCTTAATTTGTCTGTTTGTGCTTTCTGCTCATGCTTTGTCTTACCTCCAATTCTGAAATAAAGCACTCCAAAGTTGAAGGGGCCTATTGCTTGGGTGTATTTCAAAACGGGAAGGATCCAACAACACTTTTAGGAGGTTAGAAACTCAACTCCTAGAAGAAATTCAAGCAAATTTGCATTATCTTCTCTGTACCTTCCTGATATATACCATTTCTTCTACATTTCTTACTATTTGATGTGACTTTGGCCCAACTTGTGTGCATATCTTTTCCATCACTTCCCAAGTTGTCTTTTCTTTTACTTACTGGATTGTTTTCCTTTGGGCGTATAGCTTAGAAATTTAACAGGTTTATTACGTTTGTCAGTGTAACTGTACGGTTGAAAAATATTTGTGCCACCGGTATACAGCACCTTTTTCTATTTCCTTCACGTGAAAAGTGTTATCGTGTAATCTAAATCGCTGGCTTAGCGAAGGGGCTCACGAGCAGTGGCAAAGTCCACTGGCCGTAGCCCAGAGTTCGATCCCTGGGTGCTGCACAAAGTGTTGCCACTGAAAGGTTCCCCTCCCTGCAACGGCACAGTGGAGTCCTAGCTGCCCCCATGCGCATGCGGCTGGTGACATGCTGCCCGTCAGGCTTTGGTGGCGCTTCCTTCTTACTACAATGTCAGGTGGGGTGTCTTCCCCCCTGATTGAGTTTTTTTTTCCTTTAAAAGATCGCTGACTTAGTAAAATGATTTGCAACTGTACTGAATTGTTCAATATTTGTGTTTTTGTTTGCTTGATTAATTCAAACTTTTAAAGATGAATGACCAATTAAAGTCTGATGTCTGCTTCATAGTAGCTCTTTGGCTCACTCATTCAATACAGTAGAGACTAGAGAACGAATGAATATTTGATGACTTTAGATGCCCTCTTACTTTCTTTTATGAAATTTAGAGACACCAGTGTTAAAAGGAAACAAACACGCCATTGTCCTGTATTTATAAGTCTTTGTGTTTTTATGAGGCTAAATTTGTGCCTTCAGATAAAAGTGTAGTGGTATTTGCTGGTTGAAAATTGAAACCAAAGAAAGGACGCAGAGCTAGAACTCTTTCCCAAATAGCGATGCAATGAGATGTCGTTGTTAATGTGCTCAGAATTCATAACTTTCTTTATTATTGCCTAAATATTAGAGCTTAGCTGTTTGTTTATTGTATATCATTGTTCTCTATGCTGGCGCCGCTGTCTAAATTAATAATAAGCAGTCATGACTTAACCTGTAATGGTAGTTGCCAATAAGATTGCGCTAACATACTTTGCAGTGTTCTATGAATTTGGGAAATTTGCCATTGCTCATTGTTAAAGTAATGATCTTAATTGGCAGGTATCGTTGTCCGTAACACACTTGTAACCTATGACCGTCATAATGAAAAGATTGGGTTTTGGAAAACGAATTGTTCGGAGTTGTGGGATAGACTCCATATTAGTAGTGGTCCTTCACCAGCACCTTCAAGTGATGCAGGTTCACAAGCTGACATGTCACCTGCTCCGGCTCCTAGTGGCTTGCCAGGTTTGTGGTTACATAATTTTCTTTTCATTTCGTCATCCTTTGATATAAGTGATGAGACATGGATATTATTATAAGTTATAAAGATTGGGCATTTTCTCTTTTTTTCCTGCTTTTATGGGAAGCTGCTTGAGGCTTCTGAATTTAAAGCATTGTAGGGCTTTACATATGATGAAAAATGAGGCAGGCAATCAATCTGCGTCACTGAAAGATTCTTTAAGCCAAATCTTATTACGTCATATTCATTTTATTTAATTATATAACCAGTTACTTGTGAACTACATATTCATTTGATTTTGATGACATACTCTTAAATAATATCATATGCCTACCAATTGCCAAGAGGTTTGGATGTGCTACAACTAGGCTGATTTCCGTGAGCCAAAGCAAGAAATATTGTGTCTTTTCTAAATTTGTGCTTGCTGATCCTCTATGTGCCAAATTCCGTGAGCCAAATTTTCTTTAGTGCACTGTATTTCTATATCTTTTTGTTTTCCTTCTTGTGCTGATAGACATGATTTATCATGCCCGTTGACATTCTGTTTGCAGAATTTGATGTTGGTCTCATCACTGTTGATATGTCCATAAATGTTACTTATCCAAACTTGAAACCTCACCTCCATGAGCTGGCTGAGCTGATAGCTAAGGAGCTGGACATTGACACCCGTCAGGTAAGGATGTGTAGTATGAGTTTTCTGACCGTGGTTTTACTTCATTCATGCTCATTTAGTGATGAGTGAGAATAGTTCTAGATATCATACTATCGCACGTTCAATTTGCACCAATCTTATAGCTTTTTTGGAGCATGCTTCATGTTCCTTTTGATGAACTTGGTTCTTTTATTTCACAGGTTCGAGTTATGAATGTTACAAGCCTAGGAAACTCTACCCTAATCAGATGGGGTATTTTCCCAGCTGAATCTGATAACGCTATGTCTAACATAACAGCAATGGTATATCATTCAGTCTTGCAACTAGAAAAAACACTAAGGGATCCTTTTCCTAACCGATTGATTTTTTGCATTCATGCTATGCAGGGCATCATTTCTCGGTTAACTCAACATCATGTTCAGTTGCCTGAAAATCTTGGCAGTTACAAATTACTCGAGTGGAATGTGCAACCTTTATCTAGAAGGTGAACAGATGCTTATTTCTACTGATTGAATAATGCTTATAGCATCCACTTATTCATTTTGGGCATATCTCCCTATGGAAGAACAGTAGTTATTTAGAAAAGATTGGACCCCCCATTTTACCCTGATCTAAAATTGTCTAGGGCATTGCCATGCCTACTTTAAATAAAAAATGACAAGGAAGCACCCAACTTTATGGTAATGGGTAAAGAGAAAATTCTATGGACAACTTTCGCATTGGACAACTGTCTTATTTGTTTGAATAGTATTTTTATGTTTCTAGAGAACTTACATTTGACTTCCGTTTAACTTTGACAGGTCCTGGTTCCAAGAACATGTAGTCTCTATCCTGATTGGGGTTTTATTAGTTATTTTGATTACTGTGTCAGCCTTTTTAGCATTACTTGTCTGGAGAAAGAAATTTAGAGGGCAAACTGCGTATAGACCTGTTGATTCAGCTGCTCCTGAGCAAGAACTCCAACCACTATGATCTAAATCCTTTCGGTGGAGCAATATATAGATGATTCTTTGGTAGACATACTGTTGGTGCGGGCTACCATATTGCAGTGATGCGCAGTGGCTGCTGGAGTAGCCCTTTTTTCCTTTGTATGTAACACAAGCAACAAAGTTACGGAAGAAGCGCAAGGTTACATGACTTCTCGATTTGAAATGTTAGAGCCTCTGTTCATAAACTATCTAGTGATTCAGATCAAGAGCGTCCTGTTATGGCTTACAATAGAAGGTGATTTTGTTCATGTAATGTAGATTAAGTAGAATAGAGCAGGCAAAAAGCAGACCTGTGGATGGAATGATGTAATATGTATTTGATAAGCGCTGAAGATCATTGGCTTGTTCAAGCATTCAGGGCATATTTGATTCCCAAAACACATCCGATGTGTGTCCCTGTACTTTTAGTTCTATTCAGGATTTTTATTTATCTTTCAAAGCGCATCCTTTAGTTTTTTCGTCACTGCATGCTTCCAGAACTGGCCGCCATTTTGTATTTTGCTTATCACTATGAATCTAACATCGCACAAGCGAGAGCTACATGCACCGGCTGCCCTTTTATAGGGCGGGCCTACTGGTTCAAGGGTATTCAATGAATACCCATTAGTTTGGTTTCATCATGTATCTAATGTTTATGTATGAATAAACACTAAAAGGCTCAATTCAAACAAATAGAAGCCTGCCTACTTCGATATGTTGTCATTTATACCTTTATGTAGGGCTCTGGATCATAAAAAAAATAGCTTTTGCTCTGAATTATCTGGCATAACAATTTATCTGACTTATTTCAGATTATCTAGCTTATCCAAGTGAAGCCGTTTGCAAAACAACTTATCCAATAGCTTATTTGGAGGGTGAGCCGCAAAAAAAAAAACTACTTTATTGGCTGCGGCAAAACAACTTATCCAGTATAAATGAAAACAGCTCGTTGCAGCTTATTGAATAAGTTGTTTTGCTCTTTTTTTTTTGTGCTTGGCAACGCTTATGGCCATAAACCAAAGCACATCACTTAAGTAAACCAGGCTAAACAAAGTCTTAATTCTATGACTCTAAAATTTTAGCTGTTATTTTTTTTTTTGAATACCCATGGTCTAAATCCTGGGCCCGCCCCTGCCCTTTTAATTTTATTAGCATGAATCTAACATGAAAGGTCGTTGGTACCGTGTTTGAAAACAAAACAAAGCATGAAAGGTCGTTGGATTACATAAGTGGTCTCTTTTATGCAAGTGTTGTCACTTTTGAGCAATATGCGTGTGTTAGCTATATAAACATTTCAACTGAGGAATCGTCAAATCCATCCATTTGTCGAAGTGTGTTTTCATCCACCAAACTTTGAATGGTAGGTGTGGGGTGCCGTGGACTTGTGACCCAGCATTTCACGAAAGAACCAATCAGGTGGTCTGGTCAACAGAGTAGTACATTGACTTTTATTCGGAGGAGAACGAAAGGTTACACGAAAAACCAATCATTTCGCAGCCAGCACGCCGAGCCGCTTGCTTGCCGTGAACCCACCGTCGACGACGAGGTTGTGCCCGGTGACGAACTTGGCCTCATCGGACGCCAGGTAGACGGCCGCCCTCGCCACGTCCTCCACCTCCAGCACCGCGCCCCGGAGCTCGCTCATGCCCACCTCCACCAGCCGCTTGAGCTGCTCGTCGCTGACGCCCGGGTGCATACGCGCCAGGGACCTCACCAGCAGCGGCGTCGCGATGGCGTGCGGCGAGATGGCGTTCACCCGCACCCCCGAGCGCGCCAGCTCCTCCGCGGCGAGGCGCACCACGCTCACCACCGTCGCCTTCGACAGGCTGTACGGCAGCGCCGCGACGCCGCCGAGCATGCCGGTGGTGCTCCCCGTGCAGAGCACGCAGCCGGCGCCGCGGGGCGCCATGACGCGCGCGGCGTGCTTCACGCACGCCACGGCCGACCGCACGTTGATCGCCATCACGCGGTCTAAGTCGGCGAGGTCCAGCGACGCCAGCGGCGCGGGCGCCGAGGAGCCCGACGCGCCGGCGTTGCTGAAGAGCACGTCGAGCTGGCCGTGGCGCGCCACGGCGAGGTCGACCGCCGCGGCGATCTGGGACTCGTCCGTGACGTCGCAGCGGGGTGTAGGCCGCGTCCGGGCCAAGCCCCCGCCGCGACGGCGCGGCCGGCGTCGTCCTGCACGTCGGTGAGGATGACCTTGGCGCCGTTGCGGATGAACTCCGTGGCGGTAGCCTTGCCGATGCCACTGGCCGCGCCGGTGATTACGGCGACCTTGCCGGCTAGCCTCTGGCCGTCCGACGCCGTCGAGAAGCGGCCGAAGAAGCCACTCATGGCTCCCGCAGCATTACCCTTCTCCCTCCTTCATTGGCAAGAAAAAATCGATCTATCAGCAAAAGGAATGACGCGTGCTTGTTTTCTTGCAAGAAAAAAACACACAAAAAGCAAAGAATCAGAAGCAAAAGCTATTCGAAACGAGTGATTTCTCTCAATAACCAACGGAAAAGGCCGGATCAAAAGAGAGACCTGAAAGCAAGGTTCGCCGCTCTGATCATCTTAAACTGATTGTGTTGTCAACCAGCGAGAGCTTTAACTGATCAAGCTGAGTTGCGAGCTATGACTCGGTTTAGGAGCTGTAGGCAGGTTATAAAGATCGCGGCACATTGAATCTTCCACGAGCTAGCTAAGTATGCACGGCGTTAGCTAGCTAAGTATGCACGGCGTTAGTTGCCCGTAGTTGGCTGTGAGCTGGACGAGGTCATAATCCAGTGAGCATGACCGCTTCAACATCGGTTAAGGACGGGTGTCAAAATTCTAGAGAAAAGACATTGAATGCATCAAAGAGAAAATATGGAGTAGTATCGAAGGACGGGAAAGAGATCTTGGTTACATACACTCTTTCAGTGTTTGATGCGGCAATAAAAATACTGTGGAGTTGATTACTCTCATAAGTATGTTGGAAGTGCACTCCCGCCCAAAATGCATTGGTTCAGTTGGAAGTGTTAAACGCATCCAAATGAATGGAGACTTGGTTTCAATTAATGGAAAAATGGACTAACTTGGCTAAGTTAGAATTGCTTATGTAGAAAACGAATTGTTTCGGGAGCAGTCAATAGTTGGCATAAGGCATTGAACTCTATTACCGTAAACTAATCAGCCCTGCAACTGCTCCTTGTTGTATCCCTTCATTCCAACACTGCACATGGCTCGGAATCTTAGGCGCTGAATGATTAGCGCTACCAATATAATGATGGTACAGAGAATGTATTCATCGCCGTCTCCAACAGCCGAGAGGCAAAAAAATGTGGTGGCAACCCCTGCAGCTCGCGCTCGCCGTCGCGCCATGCCGCCTTCGCCTGCGCGCCGCGCTCGCCGTCGCCCCATGCCGCGCTCGCCTCGCGCCCTCGCCCAGCGCCGCCTCGGCCCCTCCTCCGCCACGCCGGCCGAGCTCGAGCTCGAGTCCCTCCTCGTCGCCTCTGCCGCTCCGCGCGCCGCGTCCCCTGCTCCGCCGCCCTGCGCGCGCGTTCCCCGCACGCCCGCGCCGTCCTTCTCCGCCGCGCCCCGTCCGCGCCGCGCATCGTGCCCCGCCCGCGTCCCCCTTCTCCGCCGCGCCCCGTCCGCGCCGCGCATCGCTGCCCGCCCGCGCGTAGCTCGACATCCGCGCTCGGCCCGTGCCGCCCGCCAGTTCGTCGCCGAGCGCGAGGACGTCAGCCTCCGCCGTCGTCGCGGAGCGGGGCGGCCGTCGATTCGAGGTTTGCCGCCGTCGGTTCGCCGTGGACGGTGAACTCCACGACGTGGGCCTGCTCCAACGTCACGCCGTAGAGGACCTCGTACTGGAGGCGGGTGAGCGGGCGGTGGACGCTCCGCCTCCCTGCCAATCCGCGCGCGGCCTGCCCTGCCCTACGCGCTTGCCCTACGCGCCCCGGGTCTCCGGTGCCACACGAGCTTGTGCTTGAGCCGCGACTGGATGGGGACAAGGCCGCGCAGCCGCTTGCCGAGTCCTGCCCTGGCACCGCGTCATCCTGCTCGCCCCACAGGCCACCGCCTCCTCGTCCGGCCAATGCATAGCAGGATAGAGACACTTCATTTTTAGCTTTCCTCTCTCCCACAATGCAAATTGCATCTCCCTTTGCCTTGTCTATTGGAGAAGAAATAGATGATGCACAGTGCAAATTGTTATGCATATATGGCTTTGGCTACTCTTGCAGCCTTACAGGTAGGAGTCGAGAGTTTGCACCAGCCTACAGGCCGGAAGGAAAGAGAGAGACGGGTTGACCAGATCAATTTTTTCTTTTTGAAAGATCAAAGTTTGCAAATCATGGTTAGGGAGAGCAGCGGATACAGTCGTATGTGAAGTATTCCGTTTTTGAAAGTATGATAAAGTAGAACACGTCCATTCATCAAAGACTGCAGAGGAAAGAATTTAAGGTGCCACCCACGTCGTCGCATACACATGCCAAAGAAATTATGGGCTATGGCACTAGGACCGCATTATCTTCGAAAACTGGACCCCATCAATCTTGCAGTATTCGCATATGTGTTTACTCCAATAGTTCAGTCAAGCATAGTTCACTAATCAATAGAACTCGTAACGGCGACCTTGCCGCCGGCTAACCTCTGGCCGGTAGACGTGGTGGTGATGAAACGCTCGTGGTTCCCGCAGCTATGCTCTTCTTGCCCTACGATTAACGTGTGCTCGTTCTTGCAGGAAATAAACAGACAAAAAGCAGCATAAAGGAAAACGAAAAAGAAAAGAAAAAGAAAACAGCGACTGATTGCTCAACAGAACGGATGAGGGGAAAACCTGAAGACGAGATGCGCCGCTCGGAGCATCCTTAGGAGACTGTGTTGTCACCTGAGAGGCTGCGACTGCGAGCTTCCCCTTGATCTATCAAAGCTCAGAGCCTCTGATTTGTGAGTAGATAGTCACTTGGCTCAGGAGCTGAAGGCATGCTATAAAGATCGCGGCTCGCTCTGAACCTTTACGCGTTGCCCGTATGGGATGTCGGTGTTTTGCCGTGCGCTGCATGCCCTGCACGTCGGGGCCATATTGAAGTGCTCATTGCGACAGGTTTCCGTGATTGGCTACATCGATGTTATTTTCTCGTCACGTGGCTCTTTTGCAAGAGACCTCCAATGCTAATTGTGTGTTATCCGGTTATCCATCATGACATCATTTGAAAGTTGAACCAATGGCTTGGATATGATATTGAAGTACTGGCGCTTAGTCACCTTCACATGATGACCCATACTGACCCATCTCTCCGGTACAATAGTTTCTTTTTGCCGATCCTATATAGGTGTGGTTGGCGGCATCTGATTTGTTCAGCAATTATTAGTTGTGACCAAGTTGTAAAAAGCGGTCGACAAAAAGCGCGGAGGGGGGCACCGCTAGCGCCTAGGCCGCCTAGGCGGTGCCTAGGCGTTTCTAGGCGTTCGTGAAAAAAGCGGTGGCAATATGTATATAATATCTATATTTCTATGTTTTTAAGCAGGTAGGAGGGGAAAAAATGAAAAAAGGGTAAAAGAAAAGAGGAAAAGAACAAAGGAGAAGGGAGGGTCTTTGGCCAGCCCACTACCCAGCCCAAATAGAATACACAACTCACCAGCAGCCACCCGTGGTAACCCTAGGGAAAAGAATAGAATCAGATCGATCCTGCTGCATCGCTCCACACCAGGCAAGTTCACTGCGCCGCCGCCATGCTCTGGCTCTGCCTCCTCGAGCGCGCATCACCCACCTCTCCTTCTTTTCTCTTGGGGAACGTCACCAAGCTTCCTCTCTCATGCTCGCCTACCCCTCTGAGCAGGACGTGCGGAGCAAAGGATTGATGGGGATGGGCGGAGCAGAGGCAGGGCATGAGGACGACCGCCGATGAGAGCAAGGCGGCGCTGGGCGAGGCCTTGAATGGCGGCGGCCTCCACGCGCTTTTCACTGCACAGGTACGCGGGGAAAGCGTGAAAAAGCGTCGATTTTCACGTTTCGATCGCCTAGGCGTTTCAACGCTTTTCACGGACGATTTCACGAAAGCGACGCGGTTGGTCACCGCTCAGCGCCTAGGCGGAGCGTAATCGCGCCTAGGCGCGCTTTTTTTAAACACTGGTTGTGACACGCTGCTGATCTGTAAAGAAAAGAAAAGATAGACTCGAGGAAAGTGGAACAAAGACATCTTGACATTCTCTAGCTAATTAACCTACCCTGTTTGCGCACAGTGTCACAGACGTGCTGAATCCTGGAACCAAATGCTAGATGGCTGTGTGCAGAAGACATTCGGATCCGACAGTCATGGGCGTGCAGTGGCAGTTGGACGAAATCTCGACGCAGCCGTGTGTGCCTCGATCTCGATCTAGGTGGTTCCACTTTGTCGCTGTCCCATTGGCGTTTTTCAGGCTTTCAGCATGAGCGGTTTTGCGTTTCAGTATTTTTTGGGCTGGCCGCAGTATTTTGGCCCGTCGACGGGGTCCAGCTACCCCAACAGGACAGGCCAAGAGCCCATCTGTGATCTGTCCCTTGTTTCTCAAAAAAAAAAAAACCTGTGATCTGTCCCATGCCGTCATCCGTGCCGCGGCGGACTGCCGCCGCGCGACGCGAGCAGATGGCAATTTTCCCCGATCATTTACCCAGCTGTGGTCCTGTGACAATAGACATCGACACAAGTAGATCGGTCCTTCCAACTTTCCAAGAATCCAATTCCAGTTTCCGCAAGAGGTCACACACATCTGCAATCGTTTTATTCAAGCACATCTCCGACGACATGTACAACCTCACACAACCCCAAATCCAACGCACCACATGCAGATCACGCTCGCGCGCGCACATACGCACGCGACGAACACCTCGCACGACGGCGAGGAACGGCCGGCAGCTCCGTCCACCTAGGGGCACTTGGGGCGGCCGCTCTTGGGCGACCTCATGTCCCGGTAGCACGGGCACTCGTCCTTGCTCGCGCGGGGCCCCGACGGCACGCAGCCGGCGCACTTGCCGCAGCACATCATGCAGTAGTCCATGCACCGCCCGGCCACCTTCTCCGAGCACCGGAGCCGGCACTTGGAGTCGCACGCGCCGTCCGGCGGAACGCCGCCATCTGCAGCCATCCATCCAGATCCATACAACCCATCAGCCATCACATCATGATGCCCGGCATGCGAGGAAATCGAGAGCTAGCAGTGCAGCAGCGACTGTTTACCTGCAGACACGACGGCGAGGTCCTGGAACGAAGTGGTGGCCACCACGAAGAGGAGCAGGAGCACCAGGGTGACGGAGATCGCCCTCATCGTCTCCTCTTGGATCTTGGGTTCTTCAGCACTGGCAACTGAAACGAAACTGCAGCAACACGACAACGGCACTAACACGCCACACTAGCCCGGTGGCAGTGAAGTGAACTGATGATGATGAGGTTTTGCGTTTGATATATAGCCGGTGGAGGAAAGTTCTGGTTTGATTATTGCGGTCTCAATGCACCGCACCGGCCTCGCAGTCCTTTTTGCATTTGCATGAGCCTACACCTTAAAGTAGCGGGAATCCTGCAGGGGAGGAGAGGACGGCCGCCCATGACTGCCAAAACGCATGCACGCGCTGGGGCCGTTGCGAGGACAGAGACGGACAGGTGTCGTCCTTGTCGCTATGCCCCAGCTCCATCTGTCAATCCACGTTATCGTTCCTTCTTGTCTCGTTCCAGTAATCCAGTGCATCCCCTAGGCTAGGAGGACCATGATGAAGGTGCGAAATGGGAGGGATTTTTAGCATAATGTTAGGCCTTGATTCAATTGCTAAGTGGATTGTTTTTTAGTCAATAATGTGGACTCTAAAGAAGCCCAGCCCAGAATGGATGGTATATTGGGCCTGCAAACAGACCCAAGTGACCATTTGACCCACAGAACAATGTTCGTTTCGGGCCCAGCTAACACAATGCTGCAAAATAGTGGCATTGCGCAAATCAAACGGACAAAGATTCTGCATCAGAAAGTACCAACTGTTCCAAAGCATTCACAACCAGAAATTCTGCCCATTAAAACATGCTACAGTCCAAACACAGAGATTGAATAGAGTTCGATCGAATCATGAAAACATTACAAGGACTACTTGCCAATCCAAACCCACAAGGACTCAAACAAACCCACAGCACAAGCTTCTACAACCACAGAAGATTACAGGAATGTAAACACCAGACTACCGAAAACAGGAGCATGATCCAAACATCACAGCAACAGCAAGCAAATTAACACCAGACCGTCATCACAGTACAACCATCGATCGACGACGACACCAAGCCTGCAAACCCTCCTCTCCTCAAGCGACGTGAGCCTGCAGCAGAGACAAGGAAACATAAGCGACATTGCAGCACGCGACAAACTTGATCGAACCAAGATGAGCAGAACGGAAAGGACGATCGACTCACCGCGACGGTGCGGACGGCCATGGCGAGGTTGGCCGCGGACGCCACGCCGGCCACCGCCCAGTCGCCGTAGCCGACGAGCCGGCCTTCCTCGCCGAGCTGGAGCCAGCCTATGAAGAACATGGTGACGCACCCCCACGTGCAGAAGGCGAGGGGCCACGCGGCGAGCGGCGTGAGGCGCGGCGCCGGGGCCGGCCTCCTCTCCAGCACGCGGGCGAGGCGGCCCTGCAGGAGCATCGTGGCGGCGGCGAACACGGCGGTGGTGACGGAGACGTTGTAGCTGTCGGCGACGTACGATGCGGCCCGCGCGACGGCGAGCGGCGCGAGCTTCAGCGCCATCCGCGGCGCGAGGCCGGCGACCATGGTGCCGACGTACAGGAGCACGGCGTAGTTGCGGACGGACGTGAGCAGCCGCTCCACGTCCGCCGTCCTCGAGTCCTTCGCTGCGGCGGCAGCACCGGCGGCGTCCATCTCGATCTCGGCCCTCGGCTCTCTCTCTCTCTCTCTCTCTCTCTCTCTCTGCAACTCTCAACCCTCAACCCTCAACCCTTTCTGGCTGGAGAGGATCGAACTGGTTCGTTGCTCGTGGTGTGGCTGGCTGGACTCTGGAGAGGATTCGAACTGGGGGAGTACTTAACGCTGGAAACTGGCAGGCGCGGATACCGTGGCGGCCGTGGCAGCCCGACCCACGCGTCCTCCCACAGTGGTGGCACTGATCGATTACACAGCCTTTCTTCTTGGTCCAACCCGGGGTTCTCTCTTCTCTGCCCGGAAAGTAGAAAGTACAGCAGCCGTCCTGGCTGGGCGAGCCGGTCGATGCGATGGGATCAGTGTGCGAGAGGAATCCACAAAACAGAAGACAGCATCAGCTGTTCGGCTGCCCATTTCGCAGCCAGTTTTTTTTAACAGCTACAGTGTTTCAGTTATTTCTTCAGCAGTCGTTATAGTATTCGCAGTTATTTTTTTAGCAGCCGCTGTAGTAGATACGAGCGCGCAATGCATGCATGCAGCGGTAAACACTTGTGCTGCTGTGCCCGTCGTGACCACGCCATGGCCGGTTGGCGCGGTGCATTACCGCCGTCGAGCGCACACACGAGTGCACCACGCCGTGGCCGGTTGGCGCGGTGCCGTCGCTCGCGGCCGTATCTTTGGCGGCCCGCGTTGCACTCTGTCCGATGCATTTCAGAACGAAGGATTGCGTTAAGCATAACCCATTTGAAACACGACAAGATATTGATCAAGGTGACACTCTCCTCCTGAGCCAGAACGATCGAGAAGCAAAAGAGATTCCCAAAATCAAAACCAAAGAAACAGAACAGCAAGCAGCGTTTCCGTTGTCTTAAAGTAGAAAGTCGGAAAGCATGCTGCCACTGCCGCAGCAAAAACCAGTACCAGCAGCTGGGTCTTGCGCAGCTTTGCAGAACCGATCGTATGGCAGTGGAGAAGCGATACGCTAGCGCAGCGTACCGCGCCGCGGTTCGAAGTTTGGGCAGGCAGGCCAAGCACGCGCGGCAGCTCGAGCGTCTTGTCTTGTGCTGTGCGCGCCAGCAGGCAACCGTGCGGAGCGGTCGCGAGCACGGCCGGCGCCTGGCGGGGTCCGGCTGGACTGCTTGTTGCTCCACCGTATGGATGGTTGGCTGGCGCGTTGTGTACTGGAAGTCTGGACTAATGGTGTTGTTAGCATGGTGCGCACGTTCGGGGAGACTGCGAGTGCGTGGCACCCACACCGGTCGCCGGAAATTGCGAAATCAGATACCTAAATGGGCCACTACATCCGGCCACCGTTGGGCCGCGCACCCATAATGTGTCCTCTGTTCTTCTGTATAAACTGGGCTTCACGATCAAGTGGGCTAAAACCCAAGTTGGTGGGAGGCAATGCCAATGGGTTTGGCCCATTAGGTGTAAATTCTCGATATTATCACGGGAATTTTTTTTCCATCAAGCCCTTGCTCCAAATCTCGTTCCCTATATTTCCCCCCGGGGGAACTAAGGGTCTATTTGGACTGTTACCCAAGCATGCCACGCCGAAGGTGTGGTCGCGCCGCAAGTGCGGCGGCCGTTTTGTCCGCCAGAGCTTTGGCGAACTGCGGCGTGAAAAATGAACTGCACTGCTGCTTAGCAACTACGACGCGCCGCAAGTTCGGCAGCAAAGCAAACAGTCACCTAAGGCAGTGCGGCGTGCCGAACTTATGGCGTGGCAAAGTTTGGACACCATCCAAACAGGCCCTAAACCTTCGTGAGTCCGGAATCCTATATACCACCCAGGTGGCTGTGGAGCAAACTAACATTCAGACGTGACACTTTTTTATTGGTCAATGTGGATTGCTATATAATAGGAGGTCTCTTTGCGGGTCTTTCTCTCTACTTGTGTGTCTAGCAGCACAAAAGCACGACGTGTAGTTCGTGTGGTGTAAACGTTCGCAGCAATATCTGTGGCTTACAATCGCACAAAGTCACGCGGTGGCACAGGATGACAAATTCTGTTCAAAGAACCAACCGTGTGTTCATGATACTCGGAGCAAGCTAGTCTGCAGCGAACAGGTCAATCCGCTCCACTACCACCGCCAATGCTAATTGCCAAGTCACTCGCAAATCGAGTTTTAACCCTGCTCGTCTCACAACCTCACAAGCCCGTCCCACACCGGCAATTAATAAGCGCTGCATGCGATGGCCTCCCGTGATCGCCGGGCAAGAAGATCCTTGATGCCGCTCACGTGCGGTGCCCCCCGCCCGGCGCTCGCGCCGAACCCGGTCAAGCGAAGCAAGCAGCCCCGTCCCGGGCTCCTCTCGAGGAGGCGCAGCGCCGGACAAACGGCGCGGCGCGCGCCAGCCGACAGCGCTCGTAACGGCAGGTCAAAGCCTCACACGCCCACGTCACACACACACACACACACACACACGCACGGTGACACGGACCCCGGTGCCGCGCCGAGCCGGCCATCCCATGCCATCCGTCCCCCGACGACGCGACGGACGCTGCCCGCTCGGCCCGAGCACGTGGACGCGGCCGCGCGCCAGCGACAGGGTAACGGCAGGTCAAGCGCTGCTGAATCGCTGGGCTCGCTCGCTGGCTCCTGCAATCCTGCCGCAGCCTACCGCGCGCGGCGGAGGCGGCCGCCCGCCTCGGCCACCGGCCGCGGAGCACGTGGCCCGCGCGGCGCGTTTGCCCGTTGGTTGGCGCCAGTGGCTGTGCCGCTGCGCACAGCGGGTTGCCGCCACCACTTCCGGTTCGGGTCCGCGTCGCCTCGTGCCCGCCCCTCCACGCCCCGCCCCGTTTGCTCGCGCTGCGTCGTGTTGGGACCGGACCGGAGGCGAAGAAATCGGTGGTGCCGGCACTGTGGCCGGGGGGCCCGACGGAACAGCGACGGTTGCACGTTGGAACAGCTGACGGCGGGGCCGCCGCGCCCGGTGGCGGGAGCCCATTTTCCACTCCTCCTCGGCGAGCTGGCGATCGCACCACGATTCAGGCGCAAAAGATGTTGGGAAAGACGCACGGAATGGTGCTGTTTGTGCATGCCAGGAATATCGGGTGATTGCTACTACTAGTGCACGTATAAAAGGTCAGCAAAAACTAATGGTGGCATTCTGGTTCTAGCACAGGCATCTCAGCGAATAATCCACCCCAAAAATCATGGTGATGGCTACGCAGATTGGCACTAATCCTAGAAGTTCACAGGGGTAGTACGGCCACCAGCTAAAATCCGAACAGCAAAATACGTCCGTCACAATCACCTACTCCCGCAAACTTTGGCAGTACTTGCATGTACTGCATGAACTTGAAGGCACGCATTCCCGAGGTGAAAATTTCAACGATAAACTTAAGAATCCACATCTTTTACTTTTTATTTTCAAGGCAACCGTGCTCCTCCTTTCAGTAAACTAAAGATAACTAAAGCATTTTCCGATCGAAATGTGAGCTCTTTTTCTCTTTCGCCAACAGAAACAGCTCCTGTTACCGCCGGGCGCGTTCACGTCCGTCTCGCCCTAGCCCTACTACGAACCTGCCACTGATGATACACGACGACGGTACGTATGATCCAGCAAGCAGGCACAGAAAAAGAACGGAAACACATGTTTTCTTCTTCCCTCCCCCGACATCCCACCTCGCCTCTTTTGATCTTTTCCTTTCGCCGTCTGCGCTCTCACGTCAAACGGTTTCCCCCCTCCTCCTTCCCCTCCGCTTTATCTTTCGCCGTCTTTAACCACTTCCGCCCGTCCGTCGCCTTCCACACCCCCTCCCTCCTCTCTCGCACTCGCTTCCACTCCAACGCCCGCAAGCGCAACGGAACCGGTTCCGGTCGCAAGCGCGACACCTCACTTCCCACTCCGCTTCTTCTACTCCACTCCTCGCCGCACTCTAGTCCATGCCCTCCTCGTGAAGCAAAAAACTGGATCTTTTGTGATCTGCTATTTCTGGTCCTCCCCCTCTTCTTAGCGGCGGCATTGCGGGGATGGAGAAGGAGAAGAAGCCGGGTTTCTTCGCCGCGCTGAAGGAGGAGGTGGTGCGGGGGCTGTCGCCGGCGAGGTCGAGGGGCAAGTCCCCCGCCCCAGCCGCGAGGAGCGCGTCGCCGGCACGGATGCTGATCCCGCGCCGGCGCAAGACCCCGCCGCAGCCGCCGCCGGAGAAGGTGCTGCAGCAGTACCTGGGGGAGCAGCTCGTCGCGCGCTCCGGCAGCCTGCGCCCGGCGGGGAGGCCCTCGCGCCGCTCATCGAGGGGCCCGACGCCGAGAGCCTCGCCGCCGGGGACCCCGACGCCGAGGACTCCGGCCGGCGGGAGGGGTTCGGGAACTGGGTCCGCGGCCACCTCACGCGCACCCCGTCCATGGCCTCCGCCGCCGCCGGGCCCGGCGGGTCCAGCGGCTCGTTCCGGCGGTCGGACCTCCGCCTCCTCCTCGGCGTCATGGGCGCGCCGCTCGCGCCCATCCCGTCCAAGCCGGCCGAGCCGCTGCCCCTCCACCCCGTCAAGGGGACCCCCATTGTACGTCCGCATCTACACCATCTCCTCCCCTCTCGTTAGCTATTGCTTCGCATCTAGGAGTACGAGATGCGGCTGGTGTCCGTGCATCTGGTATATGTGTATTCACTCGCTCTGGGAAATTGCAGGAGTCGTCGTCCGCGCAGTACATCCTGCACCAGTACACGGCGGCGTCCGGCGGCTTCAAGCTGCTCCAGTCGGTGCGTAACGCGTACGCCATGGGCAAGGTGCGGATGGTGGCGTCCGAGTTCGAGACCGCGACGCGCGTCGTCAAGAACCGCGGCCCCAACGGCCGCGGCGCCGCCGCCGTGGAGCAGGGCGGATTCGTGCTCTGGCAGATGGCCCCCGACATGTGGTACGTCGAGCTCGCCGTCGGCGGCAGCAAGGTCCACGCCGGCTCCAACGGCCGCCTCGTCTGGCGCCACACTCCCTGGCTCGGCGCCCACGCCGCCAAGGGCCCCGTCCGCCCCCTTCGCCGCGTCCTGCAGGTTCCAACATTTCCAATCCTCACTTTTCCTCTTAGACAAAGCAAAGGAGCAAATCGCCTTAACATCTGCTTGGCAACTTGCAATGCCAGGGTCTTGATCCGCTCACCACGGCGGGGCTGTTCGCGGAGGCGCGGTGCGTCGGCGAGAAGAAAGTGAACGGCGAGGACTGCTTCATCCTGAAACTGACAGCCGACCCGCAGACGCTGAAGCTGCGCAGCGAAGGGCCAGCGGAGATCATCCGGCACGTGCTGTTCGGCTACTTCAGCCAGCGCACCGGCCTGATCGTGCAGATCGAGGACTCGCACCTCACCCGCATCCAGCCGCACGCCGGCGGGGACGCCGTCTACTGGGAGACCACCATCAGCTCCTCCCTGGAGGACTACCGCCCCGTCGAGGGCATCATGATCGCGCACGCCGGCCGCTCCGCCGTGACGCTGTTCCGGTTCGGCGAGGCCGCCATGAGCCACACCAAGACGCGGATGGAGGAGGCCTGGAGCATCGAGGAGGTGGCCTTCAACGTCCCCGGCCTGTCCATGGACTGCTTCATCCCGCCCGCCGACATCCGGTCCGGCTCCGTGGGCGAAGCCTGCGAGCTGCCGCCGTCTCAAGGTGAGCGCGCCAGGCCCTACGCCGCTGCTGTCCACCCGGCGCGCGTCGCCGCAGTGGAGCGCGCCCACGGCCACAATGCCAGTGCCGGCGTCCACAATGCCAATGCCGGTGTCGGCAGCCGGGGCGAGAAGATCGTTTGGAGAGTGGAAGTCTGAGGATCAAAAGCATCAGTTAGCTGCAGTGCTAGAGAGAATTAAACCAAGTCCAATCTGTTCATACTAGAGAGTTTAATTTTCTTCCGCCCAGTGAAGATCATTCCAATACTAACTTGTTCCATCTAGTGCCGGTTTAGATTTCTGTAAATAGGAGCATAAATGTTCCTAGGCCATTGATGTGCCTGGATGAATCTTTATCCTCTGAATGCAGAAGTTTTAGCGCCAACTTCCCCTGAATCCGGACTTTGATAGCTGTTGGAATCAAGTGATGTCTCCTTTCATGTTAGTGCCAATTTCTTGGTAGCGATAGTCGACAGCTGATACCTAGTACTGATGCTCGATTTCTGTTTGCCTTTAACTCCAAAACGGCAAGTTGGTTTATTCCCAGGGGCACTATCACTGTCAAGGGCGGCAAGTTGCTAATTGGATCTTGGTTAGAAGTGAACCAAGTATCTGGGCACGTTCAGCTGTAGGAGTAGCTGGGTACGATGACGATGCGGCGCCTAGCATTGGATGCTGAGATCAGATCACCACCACCCAGCTGCAGCAGCTGGGCGTTGGGCTGTCCCTCCATTCCTGCTCCACCGATCGTCCTTGAGCTCCCTGCTCCATCAAGGATTCAGGACCTCATGCGTCGTGGCTGGCCGGTCAACACAGAGCCGGCAGGGCCCGGCTGCAGGCGCCGCCGGGGCGTGATGCAACCGGACGCAGGCTGGTGGCATCTACCGTTCCGGGCTTTATTTTCACCTTTGTTGACCACGGATCTCAGCCATGCGCCAGGCTACCTGCACCATATCGGGGGCGTTTCACGGCTTCCGTTTCCATTTCTCCTCTTTCCGGGGCCGTGCGACGGGGTAGAAATCTATAGAAAAATGGTTAAACGGAGCATCTTTTCGCGGCGTTGGAGACGGAGCGAGAACGGCGAAGCGAAGCCGCCGGGAAGCCGCCGCTGAGATGCTTGCTCGGCTCGGCTCACGCTGCCGCAACAAGAAGTCAGCTACTGGGATGCTCGCTGCCCGCTGGGCGCAGGCAAATTATTGCGGCCTGGGGAGCCGAGCTCACTGCCCGGATTGGTGACTCGCATGATGATGCTGCCGTGTCTCTCTCACGAACTTTGCTCTGATCGGTGTGAGTCTCGCGCCAGGTTTCACCCCGCTTTTGGCGTGCTACGCCTCTAGTCGCCTAGGCAATGAGTGAGCACCGCAGTGAGTTCACTGGTCTGACCTGAAGTTCTCATTTCTCAACAGTGCTGAAAATGGAGATGTTTTTGTTCGTGTTCTTGGAAGAAACAAATCTGGTGGTGCGGCCACAGAGAACATTTTGGAGCTATTTGGGATTATTGACGTTTAAATATCTCTCTCAGCGAGTAGAAAATTGCAAAGATTTGTTTCTCGAGTTTCCTCGGCATATCTGCACGACGTCGATGGTCGAGGTTCGCGACAGCTGACTCGAGCAGCACATGAGATTTGTCGGCACGTGAAAATACAACAAGTCACATTGGCCGATATTGTGTTCCAATTTTTGACTGAAGAATATCTCGAGAATGCTAGGTCAAAATTTATGTACTTCAACATACATCTACACGGTCACCTTCTTTTGAGTTGGTGTCTTGGTGAACTGGTTGGTGTCGCAGAGGGGTGAGGACTGAGAACCTCACATGTGCTAGTGCTCGAGCAAATGTGCATCTCATGGGTCAACCGGAAGCCTATTTCAAACTGCCATTTTCATGCACAAGTTGACTTACTAGCTATAGAAAAGAAAGTATGGTTTGACAAAGGCCACTTTGATGTTTCATTATTTCCATTGTGCTTTTCTTATTGTTTGGAACAACTAGCAAGCATAACAAGCACATATAGTACTAGTATCAATGAAAAAGAGCAAGCATAACAAGCAGTCCCAGTTGACATCCACCTGTGTGGCTAGTGGAGTATTTGGTACTGTCTTGTTTTATGCATACACATGTTTGCACTAATTTGTACTACTCTTTTCCTTAACGAAAGCTTGTAGAGTACTAATCATAGAGTTAAAAAAAACACACTACTAACGTCTAGTATCACTTGGTGCGTCTTTCCTTGCACGGAATCAATCATTGGTCTCCATTTCCATGGCAAACGTAGCCGCACCAACTTTTGTCTCTTGTATTCAATTGCATCCTCCTTTCTCCCTCGTGTGTAGAGTAGCTTCCTTCCAATCGATGGTCACGCTCGATCCTGCACAACTTGTAGAGTACTCAGAGAGATACCCCCGTGGTGAAACGATGTCCAACCGCATGTATAATGGCTGTCCAACGCATGCTAATCCTGTTTAACACAATCATACGGTCGTCTTGCACCTTGTCCATTCTTGTCACCATGGCTACCATCCTCGTTTGAGCTCCTAAAAGGCTAATACTATGTTATCTTTCCATTATTATTTTAGCTTTCGCTGAAGGTGCTTTGTTTTGTTTACGGCGACCGCGCCACCTGCAGGTGCTCATCACATGTGCCACTGTAGGGCCTGGAAATGCAGCAAGATACCTGAAGAATATATGCAGGATAAATCACAGGTTTGCAAGGTTGCTGCCTGTGCCATCACCTGATGTCTCGCAAACACTGAAACAGTCTGATGCACACGATGCCTTGCATTGTTCGGATCCTTCAGGGTATCCGACATAATCTTGACAAGGAGCGAGGTCGCAGATTTTTGCTAGTATGAAAATAACGTTTGCATCATCGATTTGCTTCGCTTGCATCAAGGCACCCTGATGGATGGGATCTAAAATGGTTTGTGTCAGCTTTCTACTAGCACGGAGGCGCTATGATCCAAATGGTTTTGGCCCTACTGCTTCTGGACATACTGGTCCGTCGATTCAGCCCCACGATTCATTAACAGCGACTCAATGTAGTGTTTGCAGAACAAGTAGGAGTGTATTTGTGCACCAATCTCCAAAAAGGAAAAATATTGTTTGCAAAGTAAATGTCTTCTTATGTCCTATGTGTAACTACGGTTACGATCCGGCATCTTGAGCCATGTACTAGTACTACTAGATCTCAAGACGTTCCTTCATAAGTTGGGCAATGTCTGTTCGGTTGGAAACAAAGGCCATCCCTGAAACAATAAAAAAAAAAGCAGTAGAAGCTTCACTGGATCAGGAACGGCCCACTCATTTTTTATGTTCTTTTCTGTTGTTACATCTTTGATCTGATTAAAACAAAGCCAGATTTCAGGACGAACCTATCATGATCCAAAGCTGCTTTAGTACAATGCACACAAGTTTTAGTGCGTAGCTTTAGCCTTTCCTTGTAATAAAGCTTCTTCAGGTAGGAGAAGGGTGTCTGCTTGGCAAAAGCAACAAACTCGGGTGCCATCCGACGCTGTGGTTTCAGAAACATCAGGATTCAGTTTCAAATACTATCAAAGTTTGGTAAACCTTTTTCAAAGACTGCCTGTCTGTTTCAACCTCGGTTCAGTACTTCCGTCTGCCTTTGATGTCAAGCTCATAGAACCGTGGTACAGTTTCACATTCTCTCCAGGCACTGGCAAAGCCTGAAACTCGGTGGAACTGAAAAACGATGGGATTGCATTCAGCTTTAGCGGTTTGTGTGAAGCTGTCTTTCGTGCACCTGCGAGTGCTCAACTGATCTGTCAATTTCGTTGTCCCGTCGACCTTCTCGATCTTCGCCACTTCTCAGTTACTAGTAAGAATGAAGTTTTGGTTCGATCTTGCCTCAATGCTGGTGCCATTTCCCAAACTATGGTTTCAGAAACTTCAGTTTCAAGTACATTGTAGTAACAAAAGTTTTGGTGAACTTTTTCAAAGACTGCCCGTCTGTTTCTTCAACCTTGGTTCAGTCAGCTTTTGATGTCAAGCTCATAGAACCCGCACTACATTTTCCGATGCTCTCCAGGCTCCGTCAAAGGCTCAAACACGGTAGTAGTACAACTGAAAAAACGGTGGCATGGAGGTCAGCTTTAGCGGGTTGTGTGAAGCTGTCTTTCGTGCAGCCGCGAGTGCTCAAACTATCTTTCACATTTGTTGTCCAATCGACCTTGTTTTTGCCCTTTCTCCGTATTTGTACTACCACTAGCAATGTTTCTTGGTTTTTGTGTGTCTGTGCTTTATTCCAGCTTGTAACCTTTTCTCGCCCTTGCCGGGTAAACCAACAGATCTGCCACTGTACTCGTGGAGTTTATACGTGCTTCTGCCGAATTGTTTCAGTGTTCCATTCGCGGACGAGTTTCAGACTTTCAGGCAGTTTAGCCGAGCCGCGAGCACTGTGAATCGATGATTACAGAAAAAGGCATAAAGATGAGAAGTTCAGCTGGCTATGAACTAACGTGATTGTCTAATTTCTGATCAAACCTTGAAATGCTGACCATTCATTTCGCTGCAGCCTGCACTGCACACTGCAAACGAGAGAGCTCAGAAAGGAAGAATTCAGACAGAAGCAAATCAGCGTCAGACGGTGTTGAACACAAAATGGGCTAAGTTTTTTCTTGGGCTCCACAAGATGGGCTAAGTGCCCCACTCCAGCCCGTCTTCTGTTACTTTATCAAGGCCTACCCATAACATCATTACTCTGAAAAAAGGGCCCAGCCCATAACGTCAGTAACGGTAAAATCTCTCGTTTCACACACGTCCAACGCCCGGCAGATGCCAATGCGCCCGGCCACCGCGCTGTCTCTCTCTCTCTCTCTGGGCCGCCGCGGCGTCCCGACGCGCGCGCGCGCGTCCACTGCACCGACGACCCAACGGCTCCCGCACACGAACAACTCAGCCCACCGAGCCACGTGAACGCGTACCACACACAACCGGCGCGCGTCCACCACCCACATGGCCCCGCGGGCCCACCGCCAGTTGTGCAATCAATCCCGCCCGCCGCGGCATCTCCGGCCGCTTCCCCGATTAATCGATTTTTTTATTATATTTTATTAATAACCGCTCGTTTTCGAAATTTGCAAAACTAGTCGCCTAATCGCCCGAACGATAGGCGATAAGCTCTTGTCGCCCAGTAGCCGGGCGACAAGGCCGCAAATATCCCGCCTAATGGGCGACAAGGCGCGGGGCGCGGGCGGTGGGGCCCAGTCGCCCATCTGTCGGGCGACAAGGCCGCAATCTCCCTATCACCGGGCGACAAGGCGCGGCGCGTCCGCGGTGGGGCCCAGTCGCCCATCGGTCGGGCGACAAGGCCTGAATCTCCCATTTGTCGGGCGACAAGAGCGGTGCCGAGGCCAGTCGCCCGGCCCTAGGGCGACAAGGTCCGACCGTCCTCCCATCATCCACGCCAAAGTGAGAGGGAGCTTCTCGTTCTTCGTCTATCTATTTCAAGGGTCCAATCAACAGACACACACAAAGAGGTAAACACTTTGCCATGGCCAACAGAGGAGGACGGCGAGGAGGAAGGAGAGGAGGGAGACCGGGGGCTGCATTCCAACCTCTTGAAGACTGGGTTTGGCATGGAGAGAGAGGTCCGTCAACATATGATCCACCTATTCCAGAGTTCCCTCTTGAGTCTAAAGATGAGTTCGACCCTGTTACTAATCCACTCAGAGAGTATGACAACCAAAAATTTGTTTGGCCAAAATGCGCCCATAGGGAAGATTGCCTCGTTCAAATGTTCGACGGCCAATGTGAGGGTGGACGCCGCTTCTTCAGGTGCCCATATGGAGAAGTAAGATTTTTTGTATACTTATTAAGTCTTTCTAACCGTTTGCATACAAAGTACCTCACTTCTTTTTTTGCAGAGTCATGAGGATGAAGAGAACTGTGGCTTCACGAGGTGGGTGGATCCGAAGCCTATTGGTGTGACCGCGGAGTACATTAGCCACCTTCAAAATCGCATACAAGATCTAGAGCGTGAGCTTGAGACCGCAACTCAATCCAGAGCCGGCGAAAGCCAAGAGTTGGTCATTAGCATTGCTGGGCCCGAAACTATGTGTCTTGATCCATTCTGCAGGTGCCCGCACCACAAGGCAGGGCCGGCGAACCCACCACCACAGCCGCCGCCACCACCAGCACCGCCATCTTACTATGGTGCCTACGAAAACTACGGCTACTCGCAGTCAGGGGGACAGTCCAACTACAGTCCATGGGACTAGATTTCGCATTAAAACCTGGCTAATGTTCCATGCTCATTGTTCAATGTTGCATTTTCAATTCCCTAAGGCATGTCAGGATTAGTGTCACTGTTCAATCATGTCACTGTGTCACTGTGCAATCATGTCACTGTGTAATCAGGTCACTGTTCAATCATGTCACTGTGTAATCAGGTCACTGTTCAATCAGGTCACTGTTCAATCATGTCACTGTGTAATCAGGTCACTGTTCAATCATGTCACTGTGTAATCATGTCACTGTTCAATCATGTCACTGTGTAATCAGGTCACTGTTCAATCATGTCACCGCAAAAGAAAAGCACTGAAATATAGGTACATGGGTAAATAAATTACACTGGCATGTTCGGTACACATAACTACTAACCTAATTGTGCACCGTACTAATCCTGACATGCCTTAGGAAATTGGAAATGTAACATTGAACGAGGATAATACACATTGGCTAGATATAAGACGTCACCGATACAAATGCAATTATGTCCCACATAAAACTACTACGATAAGGGAAGGACAATTGCTTTAGGATACTTGAAATTGAAAAGCGACATGAATGTAAGTAATGCTGCTACTTAGGCTCCCTTTGTGCCCGTCGAGCTTCCTCGCGCCATGCAGCTACTTGTTGAGCATGGCGTTGATGAGCTTCTTCCTCACGCTGTTGGCTTCGTGCCATTGCACGCTGGCGTGTTTGCTCTTCACGGCGGCGACGTTCATCCATTGCTGCCTTGATCCTTTGCTCCAATAGTTCCTCCCTTGTAGGTTGGGCGTGCGGAATGTTTTGTTCCCTTTGCCCTATAGTTGGACGTGCCTGTTGGAGCCTTTCATGGTCAGCCATCCTCATGAGGTATTCACTTGTGGTTTCGGCTTCGATGCTTGCACGAGTAGCATTTGTGGGCCGAACCGAATCAATCCATTGCTTGAAGTCACAACCCTGAAGATTGGAAAATGTTGTAGCGTTACAGACTGGAAAATATTACAGGTGTTAGAGAAATGTTTAGTTACCATGAAATCAGGGTCCAAATCAGGACACCCAAAGAACCTCATGCCACGTGTGGCACGCTTTGTCGACGTTCTAATCATGGCTCGATGACCGCACTTGCATAGCGGCCGGTCGCTCCAGGGAGGCAATGGAAGGCTTCTGTTGCTCGACTCAGCCATGTGGACGGTTTGGTGCAAGGTACCTTGTTTTCTTTGCGCAACCCATCATATTTATATGCGAAGCTAGGCATTGGATGCTTTGTGCAATCCATGCCACCTTTGCTTTTGGACTTGATGCTCATCGGATGCTCTGCCTGTTGCTTTGATGTAGTGATGCAGTGATTGTGGCCTGCCCTGGCTGCAATAATTATTGTCGGGACATGACCGGAATTGAAATGACCGGTCACTGGTGTTGTCACAGGTGTCGGGACACATGCAAGCTTCATTGATTTTCATTGAGGCCGATGTAAAAGAAGTAGGCCCTTTGAAACATAATTGAGAACACGTCGAGTGTACATAGATGGATGAAAGGAAAACAACCCGGCTTGCACATTAATACTTAGAATGAAACATACATAGATCGGATGTGAACAATGACGTGTTCTATGCACATAATGACTAACCTGACTGTGCGTGGATCTAATCCTAACACGCCATTCATACATAGCACACAACATACATAGATTGGATGGGAACAATGGCATGTTCCATGCACATGATGAGTAACCTATGCATGGATATAACACGCCTTAGGGAATTAAAATTGGTTGACAGTGAACATAATAGAACGGAATATCCGGGTTATGCATGACACAATCCACTAATCATCGTCCAGGTAAAACGACTCGTAGCCGTCATCCTCCGCCTTGGAAGATGAGCCTGTTTTGCCCTTGGCCTTGTCGCGAAGCTCGTCCAACTCCCACTTCTTCTTCAACTTCACCCATTCCTTATCTTTAGGCGAGATAACGTGATCGATCCACTTTACAAAGTCACATCCCTTCGGCAAGTCGTTGTATTTGCTTTCCCTTTGGTAAGGATATTTTTTTGCCCTCTCCCTTGTCTGCGTAAACAATATATATAGTTAAAGTACATAAAACACACAGAACTTTCATCGACAGCAATTAGATATCATACCGTGGAAGGAAATGTCTCCAGATCGTTCTCATCTTCCTGGGGGCACTTCCAGTAGCGCCTTCCCCAACTGTCCATCTCGAAAGATACACTAGATACGCACATTTTTCCGCAGTGGCACTGAGGCGTCTCTTCGAATCTTGTTGGTGGTGCTTGGGGATTCAGAAAGGTGTCTCTGTTAGGGTCGTTTGCAGGAGGTCCATTGCGCCACTTTGCAAGCGCCGCATCGAGCTCTCTTCTCGCCCTGATACGAGGTGGTGAGTCGTCCTCATCCATTGTGAGGCACTGAGGCTTGTGACATGCACCTTGCACATAGGGTCAGTTTATATAGCAGTCGAATGCCTAAGAAAATGGGCCCCGCTTAATAAAATATCTGCGCAGAGCACTTGCTTGATAAAATCGAAGGAATAAAAAAAATTGAGCTTGTCGCCCTTCGGGCCGGCGACTCATGCCTTGTCGCCCGTGACGTAGGCGATTGGTCCTTGTCGCCTCGCGGAGCGGCGACTGGGCCTTGTCGCCCACGCAATGGGCGACTGGGCCCCACCACTTCGTCCCTCGCGGCGCTCCCGCCTCTCGTCGCCTGTTGTATGGGCGACTAGGATCTTGTCGCCCATACCATGGGCGACTAGGATATTGTCGCCCCTGGGTAGGGCGACAAGCCCTAATCGCCTAATACCCGGGCGATTGGGCGACTAGTTTTGCAAATTTCGAAAACGAGCGGTTATTAATAAAAATATAATAAAAAATTCGATTAAAAATAAAAAAAATTCCCCGATTCGCCCCTGCGCTTTCCTTCCCTTCTCACCCTACCTGCCGGTTCCTTCCCTTCGGTTCCTTCCCTTCCTCCTCGTTATTTATCCCCCGCTCCTGCCACCGTCGCCTGCCACTCCGCACCACACACCACCCGAGGCAGCGCAGCGCAGAGAAGAGCCGACCACACCGCCTCATCGCAATGGCGCGCGCCGGCGCTCTCTGCCTCGCGCTCCTCTGCCTCCTCGCGGCGTCCGCCGCGGCGCAGAAGGCCGCCACCACCCCGGCCGCCGCGCCGGTCGCCACCCCGTCCAAGAAGACGCCGGCACCCGCCACCGCGCCGCCCGCCGACTCCACCCCGCCGGCCGCCGCGCCGTCCACCACCCCGGCCACCCTGGCCCCGCTCGCCTCGCCTCCGACCCCCGCCACCCCGGCTCCCGCCGCGGCGCCGCCCAAGTCCACCAAGTCCAAGGCCCCGGCCCCGGCGCCCACCAAGGCCAAGGCCTCCCCTCCTCCCGCCACCCCGCCGCCGGCCGAGGTGCCCGTCGCCGCGCCACCTGCTCCCGTCCCCGAGCCCCCGGCCGCCGCCCCCACCAAGCCCGCCGAGGTCCCCGCGCCGGCGCCGTCCAAGAAGAAGAAGAAGAAGTCCTCCTCCAAGAAGAAGTCCAAGGCTCCGGCCCCCGCGCCCGTCGTCGCCGACGCCCCCACCAAGTCCAAGAAGGCTAAGGCCCCCGCGGCCTCCGACGGCAGCGCCGACGCACCCGGCCCCTCCGGCGACGGAGCTGCCGCCGACACCGCGGTAAGTTGCTCTTTGCACATCTTCTTCTCGTCCGACAGTGCACGTCTGAATTAAGCAACCGCAATGCCGCCGTCTCATAAAACCGATAGGATAACTGCTACCACTAATTGGAACCGTTAAACCATGCTTTGCTTGCAACTGCTGGCGCATTTATTAGATTTCAAATTTAACAGCGCGCCTAGAGCAATTGGCAATGGCATCTGGCGGGGCAGTTAAGCTAATCTCGCTGTACTGATGGATGTTTGTTTAGTACGAGCAGCACCTAACACCATGTGTGACAGTAATGAGTGAGTAAATGATGACAGCTAATCTTCAGTGGCTCTACTTTAAAACGCGGCATTAACAATGTCCGTGATACGGCACAAAGCACATGTACGCGTGGCCGACATGTCGGTGAAACCTGGATCTACCACTCATTACTGTACGCTGTATTAAAATGGCATGGTAGGTGTAGCACCACAATTAGGGTAGCACTACGAGCGAAGCCTCTCTGTTCACAGTTTCACACTAATTTGTCATCACTTGCTAATGACAGACAGTCATCCGGCTCCGGGTTTTCTAAACTGTACAGTAGTCATGTGCTCTGCTCAGAAGTCAGATACGAGTAGTAACGTTACAGAACTGCTGTACAGAGCTACAGTTGCATGTATTTACTGCTACAGCATACAGATCACGTGAAATTTTCTTACTACAAGGCTACAGTATCACGCTTGTAATTAGTACCATACTGCACTGTTTATCTGTATGGCACCGTCGCTGACTAACCAATGCTCCACTCCATGGCGACTGCAGGCGGCAGGAAGGACCGTGGCAGGCGGCATCATGGCGGCCGTGCTCGGCCTCGCGGCACTGCTCGCCTAGGCGGACGCCGCCGACGAGCGTGAACGGGGACGACGCAATCATTCATGCACGCCCGGCCGGTGCGGCGTGCCTTTCGGACCTGGCTGGCACGCCACCCGTTCTTGCGCTGTATTCTTCTTGTCCAGTTATTTTAACAAGGCCGGGCGGGGCCTCGTGTGTGCACAGTAGCAGTAGTTCCACTCACGTTCGATTCGATGGTGACACCACCGCCACCACCACCACCTCCTCGGATTCTTTCCCCTTTCTTCTTCTGTACTGCCCGTTGGGATGATTTATTTATATCTTGATACAGTACCATTGTATTATTCCATTCATGGCTGGATCTGTCCCTTCCCTTTCTCATGCCACTGTGTTTGACAACCTGATGAGTGGCCTGGTGCGTGCTGCTGGCCTGCTGCTGTCGTCCAGATCTGTTCTTATTGGGACGTGTTTGACGTTGCTTTCTCTGAGCTAAATTCTCACGGCCTGTCGGTGACTCGGTGCACGTAGCGATTTGCTAAACGGACGAATGCAGCCTCAGCAGAAACGGCTAGTTTTTATTTGTGTGTGCAGCATCAGCAGAAATGGACGAAATTCTCACGCACAGCCAGCGCAAAGCAAAAACGGCTAGTTTGTGTGTGCAGCATCAGCAGAAATGGACGAAATTCTCAGTTTGTGTGTGCAGCATCAGCAGAAATGGACGAAATTCTCACGCACAGCCAGCGCAAAGCAAAAACGGCTAGTTTGTGTGTGCAGCATCAGCAGAAATGGACGAAATTCTCAGTTTGTGTGTGCAGCATCAGCAGAAATGGACGAAATTCTCACGCACAGCCAGCGCAAAGCAAAAACGGCTAGTTTGTTCCAGCGGCATAATGCAACATCAGCAAGTTTGTGCCGATATATACTGGCATTGAAATGGGTGCCGCGGCTACATGGATGCTCGCTTGTCACGACTGCAGATGATGATTGGGAACCGAAAATAGTGGGGGGAAATGGCACACGGGAAAACGCAAAAACCAGGCCGGGATCGAACAGCTGGCGCGAAAGGGGGCAGCAAGCGTAGATTCCAAGTTTTCGTGCGTGGTAGGAGTACCAATCATACATACAGCTACGAGCTCGTGCACCACATATACGAGCGCCGCCGCTCTGTGTTCGATAACGACGCGTGTTAATTTGCCGCTAGTTGTGCGCCGCAACAGTGGCTTTCCTTTCCAATTGCCATTTCACCTACTGCTGCTGCTGCTGCTACGCGCAACGAACCAAGACATCGAAAGCAACGGCTCGACGGATCGCCGGTGCCCGTGGAAGACTGGCTACATACAGCTGGTAAGCAGATTAAGTTGCCGTCGCATTTCGCGTGGCACGACTTCAGTCTGGCAGTGGGCATTGTTTACTCCACTAAGCAACTCTTAACGGCACTCACTAAAAGGTAGGAAGCGGGTATCATAGTTCGACTTAAGTAAAGCTCCAACAACGTAGACAACGAACGAAAGCCTCTCCACTACTGGCTCATTGGCACGTCCCTGTCTGTAAAATTTCAGATCCACGACCACTATAACTTCATGAGCTGATCCAAAAAAAAAAAAAAAAAACATTACTACAAGATCTTACTGCGCTGAATTACTAGTACTACTGACGCGGTGGATCCAAAATTCCAAATGGAATGAATCCCGCTCGTGACCGTAGCACGAACGAGCGCGGCTGTCCAGGGTCCAGCACGGACCAGCAGTAGGGACGCCAAAAATTCATTGTTCCAGGCTGGGTTCGTCCACCCCCGCGTGCGAGGCGTTCATGGGGACGCTGCTGTCCCCCGCTGGGCGATTCCTGCCTTTTCTTTTCACGGGAGGAATACACAAATCATAGATAAACCTGCCCCCACCAGTGTCGGCACCACATTAACAAATCGATCGATCGAACAACAAGTATTTTCTTTTTTGTATGAATGAAAGCCACCGAACAATAATTATCATTCGCCGCAAGGAAAGGGGGATTTGTAGCGGCGGCGGCAGCAGTCGCCATCTCGCAACCGAAAAGGAACGAGCTGGTGAGATGTTTGGAGAAATTGGAGCTCACGTTCTGAAACCGGGACAAGAATATTTTTGTCGGAGGGACGAGATGTAGATCCACATCCGCCCGTAGGGAGGCAACAGCGTATTGCCGGCAACAAGTTTGTATCAGTATGTATGCTCCAGAAGTTTCAGTATTGGGATACACATGTGACGGTAAATCTGCCCGTCTTGTGGCTTTTCTTTGTTTCCTTTTATGCGTGAGCAAAAAAGTTGCTTTCTGAAATTCCACCGACTTACGGGCAGTTAGATCTTAACAGTAAGTAGATCTCACCATTTAGAGTAGATGCTCAGCACCATCATTGAAATTGAGCGCACCACACTAAGCCTGATAGCAACAGCCATCATCTAAAGATGCCTCATGACAACCTAGTATTGCTAGGCACTAAGCAGGGACAGGCCGACAACACGCAAGGCAACAAGTGGTACCGCAAAAGGATCTGAAGCCACGAGCAACTTTTCATTGCATTTGTACACCTTGGAACGAAAACTGAACCTGAAGAAAAATTTAATAAAACATTCAAAGTGTCAGCGTCAGAAGACTTCGTAGTAATAAGCAGAGGAAATCAACAAACTTTCATTGAAGGTGCATGCCGGGGTGATTGATAGTAATTGCACGCTAACACAAAGGAATCACAGATCCAGTTCGTCAGGATTAACCTAGCCCTAAGACATGCATGTATGGTAGCCACTGTTATTTGTATTATGAACTAGTGCCACAATGGAAGACATGATCAATGAATCTAGAGTCCACGAACCACTTGATCATTGAATCTAGAGTCCACGAACCACTTGAATGCTAAACAAAGACACGAAGCTAATACAGAGTTTCTCTTCTTTCATCCTGTAGATTGAAGTATTTGACAAATGAAAAAAATCCAGCACTGTACAGGAAACTCTATGATTTGTACTCCTACATAATACTAAAACTGATGGGGTCACTTTAAAAAGGAAAGAATTGCACTCAAACAGGCATGCAAAGAAAACAAGCTAACGGCAAGCTGCCATGATTATTGATGTTATGGTCTCCCTCAAAGTTTATTGTAGCAAGTGTCAAATATCATCATAGAAGGTTACTCATCGACCAGCATATACTGTGAATGTTTTTTTTTTCAGAATTCAAGTACAGAGGGACAATGCAAGTAAAATGTAATAGTGGACTTCCAAGTTGAATAATATAGCAAATCATTTAAAAATGTTGAGGCTCTTACCTTGACTAGTTGTACCGACAAATAAAGTTGTTCAATTGACAAAAAGGGTTAAATGAAGCTCAACATGGAGGTACCATTGAAGAGAGTCAACCTTCACCTGCATTGAAATATGAAGAGAGAAACCACAAAGAGCTAATAAGACAATCTTGCAGCTCTACTAATAATAATTCAGACAACAGACAATCCATAATGAATGTGCTATACATTTCTATCACTGGCAAAATATATAAAGTTAACTTCAGGATTCAGATTGGTGCCGCCTGTCATATCCATACCTTGACTAAGAACATGCTGAATTTATAAAATAACATCAGCAAAGCAGAAACATAGATGTAGCTCCATATACATGTCTCACTTTAACACAATTTAAAATTTCGGAAAAGAGAACTAGCAACAAAGTCACAACACATCCTAGAAAAATAGAACCCAGTGTCGTAAAACAGAATGACATTTTTAAAACCCTTAAGTACAAAAATAAGACAGCAGATGTCCACATGTTACACATTGCTCGCAGGCACTGCCATCCATACCTTGACTAAGAAATGCTGAATTTATAAAATAACTTCATCAAAGTAGAACCCTAGATGTAGCTCCATATACATGTTTCACTTTAACACAATTTTAAATTTCAGAAACGAGAACCAGCGAACAAAGTCACAACACATATCCTAGAAAAATACAACCCGGTGTCATAAAACAGAATGACACTTTTATAACCCTAAAGTACAAAAATAAGACAACAGATGTCCACATGTTACACACTGCTCATAGGCAAAACTTCCAACAAGTAGATCCAAACATACCAGATGCTGTGAAAAAGTGAGGTGACTTATCCAGTCTGTAGGTTATGCAACATGAGTTCCTCTGCAAATTAGGCAGAGGGACTACATACGTTAGCAGCTTATTTCATTCTTCTTTAAAAAATATGTAATCAGTACAAGTCCACTCCAAACAGGCATCTAAGGTCAACTAATAAATTAGTATGTACTTTTCATGCTCACGGAGATAAACAACATGTGATAATCAATGGCCATGACATGAATTGTGCTTTGCCAACAGTTCTAACAGTCTATGTTTTTCTTGTTTAGATATTCCTGGGTAGAGCTGAGGGAGGTTATTAAGGAATGATTTGGCCTCTGCTATCATTCCATGCCTACAATAGCCCTGCAATATTGAATTGTAAGTTCTCTCATTGGGCTTGCAACCTTGTGCAACCATATAGCGTACTAAATCAATAGCTTCTTCATACATTGAATTGGTGACATAGCTCTTGATGAAAATATTGTATGTCACAATATCAGGTTTCACACCTGAACATTTCATCTCAGAGAACAACCTTGAGGCTTCTTTCATTTGCCCTTTTCTGCCATATGCATATATCACGGTGTTATAAGAGTATCGATCAGGGCGCACACCACTTGACTTGATCTCAGCGAGGACATTTTCACACTTTTCACAATCACCTAAACGAGAATACATATGCATCAGACTATTATAGGTTGCAGCACTGAGGTTTATAGAGTTCTCTTTCATGAGTGAAAGAACCTCCTCCACCTTCTTGACCATCCTATTTTTCCCATATATAGATACCATGGCGTTAAAAACATTAATGTCAAGGGAACAACGCCTATTCTTCAGCTCCCGGAATGCCTTTTCTGTCTCAGATAAATTATTAACTTTGCTGTTGACCAACACCAATGTTTTCATTAGCCAGTTGTGTGGTTCAATTCTCTCTGAATATATATCTTCTGATAAAGCTTTCATTTTATCCAACTTCTTCGCATTAGCATATGCATGAAGCAATGATGAATAACTCAGCTCATCTGGCTTACAATCCCGATCCTCCATCTCAGCAAACAATTTTTCTGCCTGTTCCCAACGCCCACCCCGAGCCAATGCAGATAGAACAGCATTATAAGTTGAAATATCAGGATATATGCCAGCTTCCATCATCCTCTTGTATATCTGCATTGCTTGGTCAAACAAGCCACATCGACTGTACGAACTAATAAGAGAAACATATGTGTCCCTCTCAGGGATATAACCAGCTTTTTTCATCTCCTTGAACACCCCAGAAACCTCCGAGTCCAGACCATTCTGCCCGAACACGGCCAAGAGTGTGTTCCAAGTGACAACATCCGGCACATACCCAGAATCCCTGAGCTCATCAAAAACAGCCATCATTTCTGTGAACTTCCCCCTCACCCCATGCAATTTGATCAATGCATTGTAAGTGCACAAGTTTGGGTTACATCCGTTCCTCACCATTTCAGTGCATGTGCCAACTGCTGCATCAATTTTGCCAGCCCTGTCAAAGCCAGAGATCAATGTCGTGTATGTAACCACATCTGGCTTGATCCCCTTTAACTCCATCTCATGTTTCAGTTCCACAGCCTCATCCAGCAACCCATCCTTCACATATGCTGAAATCAGCGAGTTGTAGGTCACCACGCTGGCTGCACAGCCTGCATTCTCCATCTCCTTGAGCACCCCTAATGCCTCCTCATGCCTCCGAGCTTTACCGTATACATCGAGCAGGGAATTGAACGTGACCTTGTCAGGTTCGAACCCAGCAGCCTTCATCTCACCAAACACCTGCGCTGCTTCCATGTAAAGCCCCCTACGACGGCAACAGCTAATGAGCGTGTTGTACGTATACCTGTCCAGCGCGACGCCGTCCTTCTTCATGGCGTCGACGAGCGCCACCACCTCCTTCCACGGGACAGCCATCTTGGAGTAGACATGGAGCACGACGTTGTAGGTCACGAGGGCGGGCTGCACGCCGCTGTCCACCATGCGGCGGAACAGCGCGACCGCGTCCCTGAACCGGCCAGCGCGGGAGAAGGCGGACACGAGCGCCGTGTAGGCGCCGGCGTCGGGCTCCGGCGCGGCGTCGAGGAGCGCGGAGGCCTCCGAGAGGCGCCAGGCGCGCGCTAGCACGCGGACGGCGGCCGGGAGCACGCGCGGCTGGTGGAGGGCGCGCTCGCCGTGGAGGTCCCGCGCGGCGTGGAGCGCGGCGAGCGCGGCGCCGGGGTGCCCGCGGGAGGCGAGCGCGTTGAACAAGGCGCCGAGGTCGGCCGCGGGAGCGGCGCAAATGAGGTCCCGAGGGGAGGCGTGGTCCGGGTCGGCGAGGAAGGCGAGGAGCGCGCGGCGGGCGGGGAGGGATAGGGACGGCGGCAGGTGCCAAGGCTGTCCGCCTCCGCCGCCGTCCCGGGTGGGGTCGAGGGGCCGACCGAGGCGCGGCTTGCGGGAGGAGGAAGTCGGGGTGGGGCGGGAGGTGGAGAGAAGGGAGGTCGGGGAGAAGAGGCGGGGAGCGGAGGAGGAGGAAGGCGAGTGGGGTTGGCGGTGGATGATGATGATTGGGGTGGAGGCGCCTGGACGCGGCGGTGGCGCCGGCGCACGGAGGGGAAGCGGGAGGGCGAGCGTTTCGGCCATGGCGTGGCGGGCGGGACCGCGCGGGTTTAGGGGTTATCGGCGGCGGGCCGGTGCGGTTGGCATCGGCGAGGCCGCTCGTGGAGACGACGAGAATTGGATATGGTATGGTAGAGAGACGCTGCTGCAGATGCCGAGCAGTGGGCCGTGATATCTCGTGTCCTGGGCTCCAGGCATTATTAGGCCGAATTACGCGAATGTACTCCATTTTGCACATGAACTTAAACTTTTCTTAAAATAAAGGAAATTTATTCTTCCGGCAAATAAAAATATCTCGATCTCTAACATATGATGTATTTAACCATTCTTTACTATAAATTATCAATATCTATAGACTCAGTCTACTACAAGGACAAGACCAAATCACCAAACAAATGAAGTGCTACTAAAAAAAGTTAATCTCAATAGCACAATCTATTATTAAACTTTCACCCATGTTTCACTAGTAACTCCATTGTCATCACCTCCAAAAGCGGGCATGCTTGCGACATTAAGGATCTCGCTTCCTCCTTTTGGGAGAGTGAAAATTGATTTTTTTTTTATCAAAAACACATAATTACGGCTAAACCATATTGCCTAACACATGGCGTCAATTCTCACAAGTATTTGATTTTGCTCCCTAAGTAAAAAATTACCTATCAAATCACTAAACATATCAGAAACATTAATAGGAGATTTACGACCAAAAGATAGTTCAATTTAACCTCCAGAATGAACTTAAACTATATTAACTTCTCAAAAGAAAAAAAACTAAACTATATTAATAACACAAAAGCAACAGGAACAAACACTAGTACTATATTAATACATATAAACAAAAAAAGGTAGTGAAGATGATGAGTTCGACTGTAGGTGCTCGTTCTTGTATTGCGAGAAGTTGGCATAATGAGGTGTTTCATTTTAATTTCATTTCGTTATATAAACTGAGAACTGTTGTATTTAGGAAAGGGACACCCTAGTCTTCATAATGGGTGTGATTGTAATTTTAATAAACTATCAATATAAGCTCATGTGAGTTGCTCTAAGACAAGGTAATACTAATAAGGAATTCTATTTTTTTGAGGGGTGGGTGGGGTGAAGAAGGAGGGGGGGGGGGGGGGGGGGGCATACCCCCCACCTCTGCCATTGAGCTAGACGAGATTACTATCACTAATGAACTTACAACCTTTAATCCTATAGATGATCACTCTGTTCTCTCCTGCCTCGACACGTCGCCCTATTCCTGTAGAAACTACAAATCCTTCGCTCCCACGGCCGTCCGATCTCCTGTTCTCTGGAGAGATCGATGAATGAAACGCTGCCCAAACCTCCACGCCGTCGTCTCTTCTTCATCTCTTCTACGGTCAAACCCCACGACGTGCTCCTGGAATCGCTGCCACTGCACTCCTCCGTCGCTCTACTGTTGGCTCAGCGTGGCGCCGCCGCTCGCCAGAGGCCCCGTCCAAAACGCCCTCCCTGTTCGAGCTCGACTCTATTTTCAAGCTCCTCCTGCGCCGCATGTCCTCTCGACGGGCCACATCCCCCAATTTAGAGCGCTCTGGACCTCTCCCTTTCCTTTCCCACGCGCCCATCTAACCACCCTTCTCGCACTCTCGGCGCTTGGTGGCTACCGCGTTATTCACCTGGCCTTAATGCAATCGTCGCTTCCGCTCTCCTCACCGCTGCTTCACCAGCTTCGCTCTTTTTCACCGCTTGTCGCCACAATAGGGACAGACAAAATTAGAGGCACCTGTCGGTATGTGGTGTAATCGGTTGTTGCTTTTCCCTCTTTTAGCTACACAGCAGCTGACAAAAAAGTAAAAGGTGCGCAGAAAACAAGAAAAAGTGAAGGTGAGAGATAGATAGAGAGAAAATTGTACTTGAAGCGAAAATGACATGTAATGTGCAAACAAATTTGAACTATAAGATGACACATAGTCGGCCTGTTCAGCAGGCTGTTTTGCAGCTGTTTACTATAGCGGTTGCTGAAGAAATAACTGCAAACAATATAGCGGCTGATGAGCAGCAGGCTTGGAGAACAAGCTAAAGTATATAATATGGAACAGTAAAAACTCCATCTAAATAAAAAATACAAGCACATTGTGTTAGCTTCCGTTCCCGTTCCAACGGCAGACTGCCCCATGCAGTTGGGTTGGCAGCTGCCACTGCAACAATTAGTCCAGTGGATAACAAGCACGATCGAAAGAGAGGGTGTCGGTGCGACCATGATCAAATTTGCCCCACTTAGGCCTATATTTGTTTCAACTTTTGCTGGTTTTTCATCAAAGCTTTCGAGAAAATGAAATTAAGCTGAAAATCTTATCTGGAGTTGCTTTTCTAGCTTTTGGTGTGCAGAAAAACTAAAAATATTTACAAAAGCTAACAACTTGTTTTTATAAAATTTCAAAAGCTCTGCCCCAAACAAATAGGGCCTTAAAATCTTGGGCGATGGTGACGCTTTGTCGACAATTAGTGATTGCCCTCTACTTGTGCTCAAGGTTAGGGCTAGTCTGTCGGGTGTTGGAGGGTTGTTTTCCTTAGTTCTTGTTGTTTCGTCGTCTCCTCTTGTATAACCTGTTGTGCTTGGGGCTTGCTTTGTTGTATTGTGTGGTCTGCCACAACTGTTGTAACTATTGATGGACGGGCTTCGGCCCGACCTTTATATATCAATGAATTCAGGTGGGGGATTCTCTCCCCCGTGACCATCAAAAAAAATCTTGCATGGTTCGCCAGTCGCCACTGCTCATTCCGTTTGACCATATATTCACTTTTCAGGGCGGCTTCTATTTTGACTTCGAGAAGATTTTAATAGCTGGCGTGGCTTTTTCTTTACCGGAAAATTTGGGCTCTGCACCTCCTCGTCCTCGTCTTCACGTTTCATTCTGGCAAATGCGATATCCGGCGCCAAGTTCAGATCAAACCAGCGCGCCCTTGGACCTGCTTCACGGGACAGCGTCGACGCCGACGGCCCGTGCAGGTAGTGGAACCGCATGTGCCCGCCGAGCGCCTGCCCGGTGGCGTAGCCCCTTCGGCACACCGTGCAGACGTGCCTGCCGCTGCTGCCAGAACTGCCGCCGTGTGCCGCCGATGTCCCCGCGCCTCCGTCGACTCGCGGCGCCGGCGCGGCCGCGCCCGGCTTGCGGTGGCTCGCCATGTGGCCGCCCAGCGCCTGGTACGACGCGAACGCCTTGCCGCAGAGGGCGCAGCGGAAGTTGAGCCGCGGCTCGGACGACGACGACGCCAGCGATGCGGTCGCCGTTGCAGGTGGCGCACCTTGTCCGTGAGGCCTAGTCGCGTCGGCTGCTTGGCGTGCGGCTGCGAAGGCCACGAGGCGCAGGGACAAGTACTCGGGTTGGCTCATCCTCGTGATTGCGCCAACGAACTCTTCGCAGCTACTTAATCAAGTACGAAGTTTCTGTGACTAAGTAAAACGCTAACAGCATCTTATCTGCAATGCATTTGGGCACATGGCTATTTATACGTGTCTGTAAAACGGACTGGCATGGGTTGGTGAACTAGTGAAAGTGCGAGCGATCGCGTCAAATAAGCACGAGCACGAATACGGGACGGGAGCCAGCAGCCAAGTCACAAGCTTGAGCATGGAAAAATGGAGTTCACCTCAGGTGCAAGATAAATGACGGCGCACCTAGGTGTCACAAGCTCGCATGTGGATGGCTGCGGCTGCCTTTTGTCTGAGTCGGGTCCCTTTCACTGCTCCGAGGTTGAACCTCGGCTTGCGAGTTGCGATATATCTGAAGAAAATTTGAGGAAATTTACGCCTCGGAAATTCGCCTTTTTATTCTTTCCATTGACTATTGGCAGAAATGGCCTAATTTTCTTTGCTTCTTTTGCTTAAACAAGTCATATATACTGTCCACTCAGCATTTTTTCTAGAACGAAGAACGATGATCCAGCGTTACTTACACTTGACGTTTACCATGCGTGTCAGCACATGGCACCCGATCATGGTTTTTGAACAAGTCTTTTTCAGTCTTGATGATGTCGAAAGAGGAGTCTTTCTCGGACCGTCTATACCCAGCGTGCGCTACGGCGGGTAGCTTGGGTGCAGCGCGACTCACTGCTTGCCAGCGGAAGAGTACACACATCTTAGTTTCCGGCCTCTTTCCTTCGCCGCAAGAGAGCATGGATTCATTTGAGGTGACGCAACCCATTAATGACAAATAACATGGGGCTGCGCGGTCGAGCAGATAAAATTATGTTTTTTAGAAAATGTTGAAAGATATTAAAATATCAAAAGTATAAAATGTGTCCGGATGACTCAACTTAACATTTAATAATACGAAATTCAACATTTTCAATGTACGGCTTCACGTGACAAGAAAAACCTTGGAATGTCATGTTCAAAATGTTGGTTTATTCAAATCAGGAAAACACAATAAATACGCCATCGCGGAATCAAACATTGTGGATAGCTAAATTCAACATTTGTTAATAACTAATTCAATCAACATTTTCGTAGAAATATTGAAATAGTTCAAGAAAATATTGAAATGGTACATCAGAAAAGTAGAGTTTTAAAAATGTAAAAACTATGTTAATGTAGATCTTTTTTTTGTAGTAATTCTATGCATCAAGATGGTTCAAACCGATTCGAAAAGTGAGTTACGGTTTGGAAGAGAATTCAATTTAAAATTTAAATCCAAACATTCAAATCGCCTACCATCAAGATCCAATACATGTCACTGTACCAACCTCCTTAGCCCACCATGGTGTCCTCTACAACGTTCGCCCACACATACATAAATCTCTTGTACTTAATAAGTCTAAAGTGGATCGCCAGCCTCAAAATTTAGATCATCAGACCTCTGCCATGTGAGTTCATCTCCAATCCATCAAGTTTAAACTGAGTTTGACTTGAATTTGAGTTCCTTTCAGAGGCGTTTTACAAAAAGGAGTCGCCTTCATACACAGACACCTGAGTGGTCTAGTGGAGAGTTTGGCTTCATGTGTGCTTTAGACCCAAGTTCAAATCCCACAACATGTATTGTGTTTTTTCCTTTTTTTTTCTTTTGCTACCCCTTCATGAAAGGAACTCATTCGACATGTCAATGAAGGGGCAACTTTGTTCAACTATACATATGGCCACATATATAATATTTTCAATTATAGAATGTGAGAATATAGAATTCAAAAATTATCTTTATAGTTATTTATAATTTTGATGTATCAACTTCTAAACACATCACATCAAAGAAATTTTTTTTGTTGCAATCTTCCTAGAATAGACATTTTTAAACAAATTTATGCAAAATTAATCATCTTGCATTGATAACCTCAAAATAATAAAATTTTAAACATCCTTGGCAACGTACGAGCAAAATGCTAGTGTTAATAAATGAGTCTTCCTCGGGCCTGGCCATCAGGCCGTCTTTGTGTTCCATACAAACGGATCCAGAGATCCTTCCCAGCCCACAAAAAGCTGGGCTAACTCACTGTTGGGCCAGATTAGACCACCTGCCGTGAACAAAATGCCTCGGCTAAGGATCTTTCTTTGTCAGCCCAGTCTCTCAACATTACTGGGCCACTTAGTTTTCGAAAAAAAAAAATCAATACTGGGCCGCAAGGACAGCAAATAGAAACTGTCCAATGCCAGCAAATCCATCACGATGCTTCTCAAAAAAAAAAAGAGCAAATCCATCACGAGATGCTCAAAAAAAAAAAAGAAGCAAATCCATCACGAACAGCGGTCAAAGCCGCCCACCACCGCCAGCCAGGGACGTCGCGAACAGCAGCGCCGGTACTGAGGTCACGCACTCATGACTCATGCATCCAGCAATCATCAAAAATTATCAAAGCCTAGCAGCAGGACCGCGGCCCTAGGCCCACGGCAGAAGACGCGAAGTACAAGCAGAGTCAGAGAGAACCGATCGGTTCTAGAATCAGGTCGGCGTCACCCTGTGCCGCCTTCGCGACCTCCCCGCCGACCACTTCATCAACGGCCTTTCCCCCTGTACGAGACCATGAGCGTCATGCCCCAACTGCCACCACTGAACTCTACTCCAGTCCAGTCTAGAAGACGCGACCGATGATGGATGGACGACCCCAGGCAGGGGGGCATCTCGCTCGCTCACACCCCACCATAAAAGAGCCGAAAGCGCCGGCTCACACCGCTGCCGCGGCATGCGACCCCCGCCCCCTTTGCCCCGCCGCGCCGCCATGTCGTTAATGCGGCGCGCACAAATGTCCCGTCACGCGACGGCCGATCAACCGCAGCACCGGCACCGCAACCGATTGGCTGGCTGCCTGCCGAAGCCGTGAACCTTTTTTTTCCCGAGCCGATACGTACCGCGCGGCAGCGTGGCGGCGACGCGCTAAGCTAGAGGCCGCCGGATCGCTTGACTTGCCGCTTCCACCACCTGATCCACGCACGCGCCGGTAGCCCGCGACGGAGCACGGGAAGCTAGTGCCGTGCCGTTTCGTCGCGCGCCCTTCGCCATCGGCTTACAGGAGGAATCGGCTGGTCCCCGCTCCGTGAGGGCTCTCGGATCGCAAGTTCGTAACCAAGCGATTTGAAGCTTGTGGGTTGTGGCTTGGTCGGCTCCATGCCAAAATTGCCACTCGCGAGCACGCCGGCACGCGCGTCGGTGCCGTTCCAACGATGGTATAAGGACAGTATCGTTTCCATTTTTGTGGGTATAGTTGCATTCCTCCAGTGATGTTGATACGTGAGGTTCAGCCTGCCTAATCCATTTCCCGTGTCGATATCTAATCATTGATAATAATCATTTAAATTCAAGAGAGGACGGATGCCATTGACCGGTCACGATGATGAGTTTGGGCGCATGTATAGTCTTGCCACTGCCACATGCAGAGTGGTGGCGTAAATGGATTCGAGGAAGCAAAAATGGAATGCCGTGTAGCCAGTCGTGGTCTGTTGGAGTGACCAAAATAAGGAATACCACTATGGCTAATTGATTCGTTGAGGATAAAAGATATACTGCCATGATTTTTGGATACAAGCAATCAATTTCATAGGACCAGTAAATCCAAATTTAAGAATCACATCTTATTCGAAGAAAAACAAATCCGCGCCTACAATAATGACAATCTTCAAACCCGATTCCTCGCAAAAAAAAATCTTGAAACCTGATAATTTAATATAAATTATTGACAAATTAATGAATAAACCATTTCGAACCTTAGTGCTGCACCCTAAGAGAGGATATTTGCCAACACACACGCGCGCCCACACACACACACACACACACACACACACACACACACACACACACACACACACGCAAATAGTAATTCTTCGTTATTCACTGTACTTGATCTCTAACTGATACATCTTGATCGCCTTTTTTCTTTGTACTAAAAAATCTGCACCCTTGACAAATTCCTCTATTATTCGGCATTTCAAATTTACCTAATTATCTTTTGAGGGTAGACGTAAAGTTATCTTTAGACCTTTTTGCGGTACCCATATGAATTGATTTGTCGGAGGAGTTAAGTCTTGTGATCTTTCTATCGCATATTTTCCTTTCACTTTCATAACTTGCCTCAACATAATTCATTCAATAAATCAGAGCTAGTATCGGTGTAGGATTTTTTCGCTCGTCCTTTGGATATTATTCTCTATATGAATTTACGCAGGAATTAATTGGTCAAAGACGTTTCCCGTATCCGCGTATATTCCGCTTCCCGCATTCAAAATTTGCCAAAACACAACACTTTCATGTTAGAACAAACCAAAAATCTGCCACCAATGTTTTGAGGTTCGACCAAAGGCTGCCAATCCAAGAGTATGTATAAAAGTGACATCTCAGGGTCCGTCCCAACAGCAGGGCAGAAATTCGAAGGAGCCAAAAAGAAGGCCAAAAGGAAGACCACTACGGCTAATTGATTTGTTGAGGACGACAAAAATATATTGCTGTGATTTTTGGATGCAAGCAATCAATTTCACAGGACCAGTGGCCATGCAAATCCAATTTGAAGAATCACATCTTGTTCGAACAAAAACAAATCCGGGCCTACAATAAAGACAATCGTCAAAACCGAATCCTCGCAAAAAAAATTATTGAAACCTGACAATTTAATATACATTATTGACAAATTAATGAATAAATCATTACGAACCTTAGTGCTGCACCCCAAGAGAGGATATTTGCCAACACACACACACACACGGGCGCGCGCGCGCGCGCACACACACACACAAAATAGTATTTCTTCGTTATTCACTCTAGGGAATCTTTCTGGGGTTCAAATCAAGGTTAATTTTGCACTTGTCAAAATGCACATTGGACACTCTACTTGATCTCTAACTGATACATCTCGTCAAAACTCTATTGTTGTTATTCATGAACAATTTGATTCTCCCGTGGATACAAAGGCTTAAAAAAATACTTTCATCTTGAATTGAGCCAAGATAATTGACTGAATTCTTAGGTTGTCTAGAATTTATGTTGCCGATTCCCATGCTAATCAATTGGCACAAAGTTCAGCTTTCGCATTACACATAGCCATAAATTACTGCTTGAATATTTGGTGCTCAAAGCAATAAATATGTCAGGAGGAATGATGTCATGCTATTCACCAAAGTTTATATTTAGTCTTTTTAATTGTATCTGTTCCTTTACGAATTAAGTGGTCAGAGGCGATAACCAAGATGATCTCTCTACTCGCACATTTTCCATTTCAATTCGAAACATGCTTTTGATAGATTTCAATCAATCTAAGTTAGTACCAGTGTAGGACTATTTTGATGGTTCAGCAAAACATATCCTTCTGATATTTCTTGTTGTATCGATTTGTGTCGGAATTAATAGGTCAAATAAAATATTTTTCTTTCGAGTTTCTCTTATCCTGTTGAGCATTTTTTAATTCACTAATATAGACCCTGGACAAATTATGCCATTATGAAGTGATTCAAATTTACCTAATTATGCTTTGAGAATAGACCAAACTTATCATCGGACCTTTTAGCGGTATCTCCAGTATGAATTGATTTTGTCGGAGGGGATAACTCTGATGTCCTCTCTACTAGCACATTTTCCTTTCGCATTCATAGCATGCCTCAATAGAATTCATTCAATCAATCGGAGCTACTAAAGGTGTAGATTTGTTTCACGTACCATTTGGATGTCTTGCGGTATGAATTTACATAGGAATTAATTGGTCAAAGACGTTTCCCGTATCCGCGTATATTGCGCTCCCTGCATTCAAAATTTGCCAAAACACAACACTTATCTCTACTCGCAAATTTTCCATTTCCATTCAAAATATGCTTTCGATAGGTTTATTTCAATCTATCTAATCTAGTACCAATGTACGACTATTTTGATGGTTCACCGAAACATATCTTTATGATATTTCTTGTTGTATCGATTTGCATCGGAATTTGATTGGTCAAAGACACTATTTTTTGAGTTTTTCTTATCCCCCTTGAGCATCTGTTTTGGTATTCCTAATATAGACCCTAGCCAAATTAACCTAGCCAATTTTTTTTTGCATTGTTGAGCGAATCAAAATTACCTATTTATGCTTTGAGAATAGATCCAAACTTATCGTTGGACCTTTTAGCGGTATCTCCATACAAATTGATTTTGTCGGAGGGAATAACTCTTGCGATCTTTTTACTCGCACATTTTCCTTTCACATTCATAACACGCCTCAATAGAATTCATTCAATCAATCGGAGCTAGTATTGGCGTAGGATTTTTTCGCGCGTCCTTTGGATATTTCTCGCGGTATGAATTTACGTAGTAATTAATTGGTCAAAGATGTTTCCCGTATCCGCGTATATTCCGCTTCTCGCATTCAATTTTTGCCAAAACACAACACTTCCATGTTAGAACGAACCAAAAATCTGCCATCGAATTTTTTAGGTCTGACCAAATACTGCCAATCCAAGAGTGTGTATAGAAGTGACATCTCAAGGTCCGTCCCAACAGCAGGGCAGAAATTCAAAGGAGCCAAAAGGAAGACCACTACGGCTAATTGATTTGTTGAGGACAAAAAAAATATACTACCGTGATTTTTGGATGCAAGCAATCAATTTCACAGGACCAATGGCCATGCAAATCCAATTTGAAGAACCACATCTTGTTCGAACAAAAACAAATCCAGGCCTACAATAAAGACAATCGTCAAAACCGAATCCTCGCAAAAAAAATCTTGAAACCTGATAATTTAATATACATTATTGACAAATTAATGAATAAATCATTTCGAACCTCAGTGCTGCACCCCAAGAGAGGATATTTGCCAACACACACACACACACACACACACACACACACACACACACACACACACACACACACACACACACACACACAAACACACACAATAGTAATTCTTCATTATTCACTCTAGGGAATCTTTCTGGGGTTCAAATTAAGGTTAATTTTGCACTTGTCAAAATGCACATTGTTGGATACTCTACTTGATCTCTAATTGATACATCTCGTCAAAACTCTATTGTTGTATTTTTTTTATTCATGAACAATTTTATTCTCCCGTGGATACAAAGGCTTAAAAAGTTACTTTCATCTTGAATTGAGCCAAAATAATTGACTGAATTCTTAGGTTGTCTAGAATTTATATTGCCGATTCCCATGCTAATCAATTGGTCACAAAGTTCAGCTTTCGCATTACACATAGCCATAAATTACTGTTTGAATATTTGGTGCTCAAAGCAATAAATATGTCAGGAGGAATGATGTCATGCTATTCACCAAAGTTTATATTTAGTCTTTTTAATTATATCTGCTCCTTTACGAATTAAGTGGTCAGAGGCGATAACCAAGATGATCTCTCTACTCGCACATTTTCCATTTCCATTCGAAACATGCTTTTGATAGATTTCAATCAATCTAAGCTAGTACCAGTGTAGGACTATTTTGATGGTTCAGCAAAACGCTTTCCGATATTTCTTGTTGTATCGATTTTGTGTCGGAAATAATAGGTCAAATAAAATGTTTTTCTTTCGAGTTTCTCTTATCCTGTTGAGCATTTTTTTAATTCACTAATATAGACCCTAGACAAATTATGCCATTATGAAGTGATCAAATTTACCTAATTATGCTTTGAGAATAGACCCAAATTTATCATCGGACCTTTTAGCGGTATCTCCGGTATGAATTGATTTTGTCGGAGGGGATAACTCTGGTGTCCTCTCTACTAGCACATTTTACTTTCGCATTCATAACACGCCTCAATAGAATCCATTCAATCAATCAGAGCTAGTATTGGCGTAGGATTTTTTCGCGCGTCCTTTGGATACTTCTCGCGGTATGAATTTACATAGTAATTAATTGGTCAAAGACGTTTCCCATATCCGCGTATATTCCGCTTCCCGCATTCAATGTTTGCCAAAACACAAAACTTTCACGTTAGAACGAATTAAAAATCTGCCATCTAATTTTTTAGGTCTCACCAAATAACTGTCAATCGAGAGTGTGTATAAAAGTGACATCTCAGGGTCCGTCCCAACAGCTGGGCAGAAATTCGAAGCAGCCAAAAAGAAGGCCAGAACACAACGAAACCTGACCACTTCTTCCCTCGTTCTCCTTGGACCAAGGAGGGGATCCGACCATGGCAGAGACTGGGACAGAGTCTCACGCCGACGCCGACGCCGAGGGCTCCGCCTTGGACGCCGACACCGATGACTTCGAGTTCTGCATCCTGCCGTCCGGCGGCCTCACCCAGGCCGGCGCCGGCGCGGAGACGGGCATGTGCGTGGCCGACGAGCTGTTCGCCAACGGCAAGCTGCTCCCGCTGCGTCCGTCGTCAGCTGCCGGCGCCGATGGTTCAACCGATGTCCTTCTGCCGCGGTCGGAGTCGGCGGCCTCCACCGCCGTCTTCGGGTCGCGCTCCGACAGCCGCAGCGCGAGCTCCAGCGGCAGCAGCAGCGGGTGCGTCAGCCGCAGCCACTCGTCCAAGAGCGGCGGCTCCTCAGACCAGGGCCCCGCCGCGCCGCCGCGGCGGTCGCTGTCGAGCAGCGTGTTCTACGCGCACCCGAGCCCATCGCCGCAGCTGCGGTGGGCGCGGCCGCGCCGGAGCACCGGGTCCGCGCCGCCGCCCGCGGCGTGGGGCATCTTGCGCCTCGGCGTCGTCGGCGCCCCGGAGGTGTACCCGCCGCGCCCCGCCGAATTGCCCAAGAACGCCGCCGTGGCGAGAGGCGGCGGGGGCGGCCGGAGCGCGCGGTTCGAGCGGGTGAGCGCCGCTGTGGAGAAGAAGCTTGGTCTGGGTCTGTTCGGCGACGGCCTCGGCTGCAAGTGCTCGCCCGACGCCATCGAGCCAGTGCGCTTGCCGGCGGCGGCGAAGAAGCAGAGCAGGAAGAAGGACGGCGTGAAGAGCGGCGTTCGTCGGAGTAGGATCCTTGACTGGTTTGAAGAGCTCTCCATTGCCAAGGAGAAGAAGTGATGCTGCGTAAAGATCCTGTTGACTTGTGTATGATCAAGAAAGCATTTCTTTCTCTAGTTTAGATTTTTCTTGTCTGACTAGCGAGCAATGCACCAATGTAATCAAAAGAATTAACGAGCATTGCTCAATTGCTTAAAAACTTTTTTTTGAATCAATTGCTTAAAAACTTTAGTTTGTACAGACCATGGTGTATGACTTGATCATCGCGTATCTTGCCCTTGCTCCTGAATTTTACAATCCTCGCAACCAGATACAGTCGCTGCATTAGTTTTATCCACATCGGTTCTTCCTGCTAGAACCACACACTAGTCAATGGATAAAACTTTTCAAAATTTCACCTGACGTATACTGCTAGCCTCTCCTGTCGTGCTGTCAGTCAATGTGGGTAAATAAAAATGACTTGTTTCCATGTCAAGCATACGTGGCAATGCTCATTCCATACTTGCGAGTTTCCTAACTAAAACAACTCTACCTGCACCAACAAAATTCTACTCCTAGACGCCTTGGATGCCATGACTAATGGCATGATCATACTCCAGCGTAGTAACTCCTCCGCGGTGCCGTGATCCTGGCTCGGGGTTTGGGGAAAGCTAGGTGCGGTGCCGGTGGCCCGGACGCCGATCGCCTTTCCAACGCGGCTGGCGTGAGCACGAGACGAGCGAGCAGCCTGCGATCGAGCGCAGAGCGTTCCAGTGTCCGAGTGCCGTGTCGCGTGGTGGTTCGCGAGCGTTGTCTGAATCCCCTTGTCCGCGCAGGTATGGGCGCCGTAGGATACCTCGAAACGGGCCTGCCCGCTTCGGCCGTCGTATCTCGAATGGATACCGGGACAGCGATGTTGTGGCGTCTGCGGAGTCGTCGTGGTTTGCTGCACAACTCGCGGGCGCGTGATCTCCACTGCTCGAATTTTGCGTGCGCGCTGTGGCGATCGCGATGGTTGCAGCAGGCGGCAGGCCTCATAATCCGTTCCTGACTAACGGCGACGACCATCCGTTCTCGATCGCTGACCTCTCACGCCGGGGACCGACGAGCGTCGCGGTGACGCCGCTGGCGCTGGCACTGACGCAGTGACGCCCTTGTTGCGAGTGCTCCAAACGCACGGCACTTTTGGCAACATCGATCGACACGGGGCCATGGCACGTTGGCTGGTTCAGATTTTGCTTGATCAGATCGGCCAGTTCCTTGTGGTTGTTCCCTTCTGATGGGGGTTGGGGGAGATAGCGAGTAGGTGAGTCCGAAATCCCGGAGCGGTTTGGAAGGATTTTTAATTAGCTCGTCTAATCGCCACCTAATCGCCCCCCTTTTACAGCACGACGGACGAACGCGACGGCCGCTGCCTGCCTGCTGCTTTGCTCTCTCTCCCTCTCCTTTCTCTTTCAGCGCTGAAAACTGACGGCAAAGTCGACGCTGCCACTTGCTCTCGCTCTCTCCCTCCCGGTTGCCAGATCCAGACTTAAACAAAAAGAAAGATGCCCAAATCAAATGTGCGCATCGTTCCTCTCGTAGCCCAGTTTTTCCCTTTTGCCGAGTACAAAAGGCTCGGTGTCACAATCGAGTGAAACGCATTGAGCGAGCCCAGGAGGAGAGCTTGAGGGCAGTGTCTGTGAACTGATAAAAGGAGGCCAAAGCTGTAGGAGTACTAGCGACTAGCACTGACAAAGCGACGCTGGAGTAGCTCGTAAAAGTCAGAATTCCGACGTGCAAAGTTTCAAATACTCTTTGCTTGGCGTGCGTGCCGCCAGGAACACAAGGCGCGCGCGGCAGAATGTTTGGATGCATAAACAAAGAACGTAATCATCGCGTCTCACTACAAAGGCTGCGGTGGTCTCCTCTGTTTGCGGCCGCTGGTTCCAATTTCAGAGGCGCCTAAAAGTGCTTATGGGCCAAAATTTAAACCTAATCAATAGCCTAATGCATTTTGATGCAGCACTGCTACTACTAGTAGGAGTACAATGGTAGGGACAGCATGTGTATATGAAATGCAATGGAGCCCTATGGTGCTCGCACGAAATGTTTGGATCAACCTATTCCTACCAGTAGTACATTGCCTCTGAGGAAACCATAGGATCAAAAAGTACAGGCCACGCGCGACTGGAGCTGCTAGTTTTTCACCCTGGAAAAGATGCTTGCTAGCAGACGGGCCCTGGTCAGCTCCTCGTCTAGCACTGCTTCCCCGTGGTGCAGTGCGAAACAGTGAACGGCCTGAACAAAGCTGCCCGCAAGATTTCTTCGAAACAGCACGCAGCTCCTGCCACGGTGGTATTGACGCACATGAGGACACGGGCACGCTTCCACGGCGCAAATGGAAGCTCTGTTTTCTCCACTGCAGATGTGCAGCGGTACGACGTGCCTGTCCTTGAGCGAACAGCATGATGCCCCTGCTCATGCTGTTGCACGACATGGGAGTGTGGGAGTGCAAGTACTGGGCTGTTTGGACGCCGGGGCCATGCCAAGAAACAAGTGTGCTGTGACCAGTTAACCGCTTGTCCTGGTGTAGAGGCTGGGTCCATGCCAAGAAACAAGGGTAAGTGTGCGGAGACCGGTTAACATGTCTACTATCGTTGTGCTGAGACCGGTAATCAGTTATCCTTGTGCTGATCATGTGATGTCTACTACTCCCTCCGTCCCAAAATAGTTGTCACTGGACATCATGTTTGACTCATCGTCTTATTCAAAAAAATTATTTAAATATAAAAACAAATATGTCATGATTAAAATATATTTAATGATAAAACAAATTGTAAAAAAATAAATAAATTTACGTAAAAAATTTGAATAAGACGAGCAGTCAAAAAAGTCAACAGCGACTTCTATTTTGGGACAGAGGGAGTAGCTCGGATATGTACGTGGTTTCGAAAGGAGGCTCGGAATTATTTGGCGATACCGCGAATGAAGTTGCGGCCATGGCCCAGCATTGAGGAAACATTGCTCCAGCCCAAGGTAGCGCATTTTTTATGCAGCCCATGGAAACCAGCCCAAGAAGAAGGCCTTTTAGACTTCGTGGGTTAGCAGTACGTGATGGCCCATTACGGCTCGGCAGCGTCCAGCGGCAAACAAGGGCCAGGCCATGGGAATTGCTTCGTGGTCGTGCCCAGTCCCACAAGTCACGGTTTGCTTTCGTCGGTGCCAATTAGTCGATGATATATGCAAGAGAATGGTTGGACGAGCTTTATATGTCCGCAGTGTTGAACCTGCAGCAAACAATGGTACTCCTTCCGTTTTTTAATTGATGTCGCAGTTGACTTTTGAGTTACTTTGACCATTCGTCTTATTCAAAAATTTCAAAATTATCATATATTTTGTTATGGTTTGTTTTATCACTAAAGGAAATTAAGCATAACTTATAAGTTTGCAAATTCGAACTAAAATTTGAATAAGACGAATGGTCAAACGTAACTTGAAAAGTCAACGGCGACATCAATTTAAGAACGGGGGTATATAATAGATCTGATAGGCTTACCATGTTTCCGATCATATTTTAGATCCTGATTGAGTTCAAGCTAGCTAACGTTTCCGTCGGGTTAGTTTCTGCATATATGACTGCATGCCCATATAACAGTTATTACGGAAGGCAACATCGAATTGCCGCTTGTGATTAGTTTAAGCATCCTCCAGAGGATTTTCTTGGAGTTCCATCGAAAAGAATCTGATGTAGCATCCTATAAGTTGCATAGTGATGTTTATACAAAATAAACCCCGGCATTATAAACGCAATTCAATGAAGTTTGACACTTATCAAAATATAGAACAATGGTCGAGTTTCATGTGGTTTTCTAGCATAAATGGGCCGTCGGCAAGTTTTTGCAAAGAGACATCTTCCACTTACCGGGGCTAAAAGTCATGAAATCCAAAATTATGCTAAGTAGCGGCAATAAATGAGTGGAGTTTCCATCTTGGTAAACTATAGCCATAGGTCCGCTATCAGTATTGAAATCTACAAACCAGGCAAAGGAGGTGAATGCTACAATAACACAACACTCATGTGAGACAAAAAAATGTTAGACGTGGTCGAATATTACATGACTAGGGCTTCAACTCGATCTAGATGTACCTATGCAGACGTTCACGAGTTATATGGGTATTCGAGAATTAGGTTTAACCCAGTGACATATAGGAATTATTTCTTAAATCTAGCTACGGACAATCCAATCAATACGAGATCTGAGCTCATGAAGCCATTTTAATTTTCAATCTACAGAAAAGCAAACCTAACTTTAGGCCAGAAAAGTACCATATATATGGTCAATAGACTCTAAGTGAGACAAGATCATCGACTTTCACATCACATGACAAAAATCACATAAACAAAGTGTAACAACAATTTTCAAAATTTTAGGTAAATGTGTATACAATTTCAAGAAAACAAAAGGTAGATTTATCTATCTCGTAAATCATTGAACTTCCTTTTCAATGATGAGACCCTAGTCGATTAACCGGCTAGCCTCTTGACCGGTATACAGGACTTAGGGGGCAAGACACCTTCCCGAATATATATGGCAGTGTATGATATACAACGTCGTCTTCGCAGCAAATTGAATTGTTGCAAGTGATGTTTCGAAATGTTGAGATAGGTGAAACACAATATTTTTTGTTGCTTGTTTCCAAAAATGTTGTGTGTTGCTTGCGTTGCAATTTCCCCCCAGTGTGCAACAGAGTCATAATAGTCCATAACAACGATTTGAAATGTTCAATCTCTCATTGCATAGAAAACCTCAAACTAGTAGGAGTACAAACCACATTCTAATCATCATCTATTGCCCCGTCTACATAACTGAAGTACATGGAAATGATACGCTCAAACTGAGAGAGAAAAAGAATTCAAAAAAGGGTAAACGCATTATCTGCATTCCGCATGATCTCATGCACAATGTTTAGGGATTATAACTAGAAATGCATTTACTATATAAATTTGAATGATTTATTTTGATAAAAGAAAGCTATTTCATCAAGCAAATGAAAAGATCCAATGATGTATTTGGCCTTTCTAACTATTAAACCTCAGCCAAATTTAAATGTGCAGCTTGAGCGTTGTGCTGTCTTTCTTTTCTTTTTTATCATTGGAGGGATGATTAGCCAAACAAGTAATGAATCAGCTAGTGATGAACCCAATTTAATCAGATCATCCTTTCAAAACATGCACAAATACAAAACCTAAATCCATAGGACGTGAAGGATATAGCAAAACATAGGACGTGCAAAGGAGCTAGTGGTAGATGAGAACGACCTTGAACCATGAATTCGGAGCACCGAACCATGGCTGTACAGACAAATGCATCGATCAGACTATCAGAGGGGTTTGAGAGAGAGAGATATGATTAGCCAACCACAAGGAATGAATCAGCTTGTAAAACCCAGTTTAACCAGATCTTTGTTTCATAAATAACATGCACAAATAGAAAACCTAAATCCATATCCATGCAGCACACACGCACATGCCTACTCACCTTCATTGTCAACTGCGTATGCCACACCCGATCGATAAACACTGCTCACAACGGTGCCCACGCCGACGCGAAGACGACGTTGTGGCCCTTCCACGTGAGCACGAGGTCGTCGTCCTCCCGCTTCATGCCCCACCCGGCCGCGTGCTCGTTCAGCATCGCCTTCACCTCCCCTGCCGTGTCCTCGTTGAACGCCACGGCGCGGAAGCCGGCGCTCCGCATCCGCTGGCCCCACCTGGCCCTGTCCTCCTGCCGCTCCACCCTCTCCACGCCCTCCTGCGCCAGCACGTTCTCCACCTTCCACCCCACCTCCGCCTCGTACCACCGCCGCTGCTCGCTCCCCTTGGGCAGGAACGTGTCCACGGCGTCGTACGGGATCCACATGAAGTTGAACGCCGCGCGCAGCCGCCCCACCACGTCGCCGGCGGTGAAGTCGGCGTCCTCCTCCACCACCACGACCAGCGCCGGGTCGAGCGTCCGGATGGACTTGAGCAGCATGGTCCGGAGCGACGCCGGCGGCTGCGCCTGCAGGCTGACGAAGGACCCGGCTGTCTCGTCCGGGACGGTGTGCAGCAGCATGTGGCAGTTGACGACGAGCGCCTCCGTCCCGTCCGACACCAGCTGCTGCACCCTGAGCTGGTCGACCAGCGACGCGAACCCGTCGGCCGGCGAAACCTGCACCACCCGGAAGTCCATGGCCACGTTGCGCGACCGCGCAAAGCTGACCAGCTTCGCGCCGAGCTCGTCGTAGGACATGTCGAGCGCGGGCGGCGGCGCGTTGGACGCGACGACGTCGGCGACGGTGAGCCGGAGCGCCGGGGGCCCCTCGGCGCGGCTGGCGAGCATGTCGATCAGCGTGGGGATCTGCATGCAGTGCGTGGTGCTGAGGTCGACGACGTGCACGGCGGGGAAGCCCTCCACAGCCTCCAGGATGGACGCGTTGGCGGCCGTGTACCCGAACCGGTGCCACGGCGTGAGGTCGATGAAGCTGGCGAGCTCCACGGCCGTGAACCGGTGCACGTGCAGCGCGGCGGACTCCACGGCCGCCGCCACCGCGGCCGTCACCGCCTTGCACGCCCCGGTGCGGGACGCGCGCGTCACCAGCGCGCACAGGAACGCCGCCGTCAGGCGCTGGTTCGAGTCCCCGTCCGGCGGTGCGATGTTGTTGAGCACCCACAGGATCTGCTGCGTCAGCGTCGCGTCGTTGGCCTCGATGGCGTTGGCGCAGTGCACCAGCAGCTGCTCCATGCAGCCGGTGCTGTTGAGGTTCCCGAGCGAGATCTTGGACGACGGCGACGGCGTCGGAAAACTCCCGGCCGCCCACGGCCGCGCGGCGCCGGCGACGTCAAGGAACAGTCCTAACCCTAGTCCGTGGCCATTATTAGGGTGGAGAGGCGGTGGTGGTGGCGCCGTATGCGTGAACTGCATCATGTAGGTGAGCGCGGCAAGTGGCGAGGGGGAAGAGTACAAACCAGCTGCGAGGCTGCGGCGGCGATTAGAAAAGCGCGAGGAGGCAGAGCTCGTACACGTTGAGCAGTTTGAGGTGCGGATTTGGTGCTTGTACTAAGCATATATAGAGGTCTGTGCGCTGCTTGCTTGGAGCTACGCCTACACGTGGTTCCCTAAGCCATTAGAACTTTGGGAACCAAAGGCAAGCGGGAATGGACTGAGAAGACCATCAAGTACAAGGAATATTCAGCAAAGGCCGGAGCATAGATCTATGGAACTGCGGACGATTTGTATTTAGCTAGTAGAAATGGTCTGGAGCTTGAAGAAAGGTCAAGGAACAAAGTCTTCTTCTATATGCAACGCGCATCAAGAAGAATCAATCGGGATCTAATTTAAGAGTGCTATTGCATGTAAGCACAAGGAATAAACACTTATTAAGACGATGAACGTACAAGTTGCCAGCTATGGCGAGCTTGAATTCATCAGAATATGCAAGGTTGCGCACGAGAAGAACAGCTTCCAGAGAAGATGAACTAGCAGTGGAGTAATTGGGAAAGTGAGGGAGAAGGGGAAGGGGGAGCTGGGGGAAGGGGGAGGAGGAGAAGAAGGTTAGAAGTCATAAGGCCGCTAATTATAGAGGAAATTTGTAGCCATCTGTTGGAGTGTTCTGGATGGCCACCAGCTACTACTTGTCTACAAAAACTACTAGGAATTATCAAGATAACAACATGACACAGTATGAACAATAATTTATCTTCACATGTTAAACAAGTATTGGAGTAATATGAATGGCATTGCTACCAACTACAAAACTAATGGATGATTGGATGATTTCCAAAGGCATACACCTTGTTGATAAATTCTTGGATCTCAAATTCGATGCCACTAAAATAAAATTCTTTAGTAATCTGTCAAATTGAGGATGTCAGAGAGAGACAGACAGAGAGAGAGAGAGAGAGAGAGAGAGAGAGAGAGAGAGAGAGAGAGAGAGAGAGAGAGAGAGGATCTCACGGACCATATCATGCTGAAATGATCTGGGTCACTTTTGGCAGCTGGGTCCTACATGAGACAAGAGCAGGTATATTAATTAGGGCCCCCATTATATTCAATACTCTTTGTTGGGAGTGGAAAACGACTCTTGTTTGGATTGAAGTGCTTGCACGCCCAGACTCTGAAAACTACTTGAACCGAAGAATTTTTAGTCCAGGTTATGATAGTTTGTAGTATATTGACTCAACCGCACCGATAGATGCGGCTGTGTCTATACAGAACGACATCAATCTTAATTCTACCTAATTTCACTCCGGATAGTTCGTTTTTGTTCTCTACTCAAGCCAGACACATGTATATGTTCTCTACCATTGTCTTCTGCTCATATATTTAAGTAAACTTTCGAGATACATCTGTTCATCTTTGTTTGGATGGGCACACCTACGTATACAGTATGACTTACTGCTCACACGAACATATGTATCCAAGTACAAGTGATGGGTTGGTTAATTGTCATGCACGTCCCGTCATCCTAAAGCATGCATGTAGGCGATTCCGAATCTTTATCTCGACCGTCCAAGTGCGGATCAAACAGCTCCAAAGTTCAGCAGTGGTACTAGCTGCCGGCCGATCAAGTCACAGTCACCCAGCACATGTGATTCCAGTTTCCAACCGGCCAGCCGTCTATGTTGCGTTACCTGCGTACCTGGCCGGTCGCAACTACAGGAGTCTCTGTCACAAGCAGTGATCGATGCGATGAGAGCGCGCGGGACCGATCGAATTAACCGAAGCAAGACGATGACCCCCTGCACGGAGCATACATGACCTGGCCGGCCGGCTGCGCGTACGATCTCGTGAGCGCACGAACCGCTCAGGCGGCCCCCCCGTCGAGCGTCGGCGCGCAGTAAAGGATGTTCGTTTCGATCGCGATTCGCGCGTACGCGTACGTCGTCCTCGGCGCGCGCCCAGTTATCGCGCCCTGATCCCCGCGCGTGTGCGCGAGCGAGCACGGACGCGCGCGTTAAATGCTCCAACACACACAGTACCCTCGCATATGCATGCATGTATGGCGCCCGCCACCAATGGCGTGCTCTTCTCCTCTGACTGGGACTAGTACTACTGCCTGTGCATGCATGGGATTCGAGTGAGACACCATTACTGCGATTGAGTAGAGCTCTGTTCGTGCTTGATCGAAGCGAGGTACTGGACTGGTACATGGACCACCGGCCAGGCCACAGGTTACTAGTTTAGGTTATCGCCTGATGCGCGCGTCGTAACAACCAAAAGCTGCCGTGGGAGAGCTTTTTATTGGCCCGTTCTGACGCATGAAACCGCTGGTATAATGCACATCTGATCTGCGGATTAGGCGGAATGGGACCAACTGGACCACACATGCACGCATGATACCGCACGTATGGAGTATGATGTGCGGTTTGTTTACATGTGTAAGAGAAGCAATATTCCATGATGAGATAATGTTTTTGGCCTTTTCATGTAGTCGATACATGCATCAAACCTCAAGGAGAAGGACTGAGACAAATGTATGATGTGTGAGGACGACGAAATTTGCGATCCCCATTTTGAAGCAGCCTAGGGCCGTGGCTTCAGCGCAACAACGGTCCTGATTTTGACGCTCGGCTCTAGTGTTAAATTTGGCCTTTTTGTCAATCCTTGTTTATATATATATCCTCCTAAATATATAGCAACTTTTACCGAGTAAATGGCCACATGCATCCGTTCGTGCATAACTTGTTAATTAAGTAGTATCGTCCTACCTAAGCATTGGCAATCAATTTTCAAGTTATCACTTTCAGATCAGAAGATGCAAACCGATCTTTGTCTCCTACAACAAGGCGGCAGGATGGATCACGGCACTTGGCGGATACAATATTACATGGAGTATCAGAAGCTAAATGCTTCAGTAGCCAATCTAGGGACGTGGTTTCAACGCAACAATATTTTTCATCAACTTGTAAGATTAGGAAAACCATGCAGCTTAATGAATCCGTCTAAATTATGAAGGTAGCTAGGGCGGCTATAATTCTAAGATTAGTGTATTTTGGTTTGCATTCGTGGTCTTGCTATGTCATATTCACGCTGAGACTAGATGTCAAAACGTCAAGAAACTTTCGTAAACCAGCATATATATATATATATGTGCTCAATCGCTGAGTTTTTGTACTCTAGCTCACCGGAATAAGACAGTTGTGACTTGTAAGCTGTTCATATACTCTGGTTCACTTCTTCTCAACTTTATGATGTTCAGACATAGATATATTCAGTAATAAGAAGAGCTGAATCTTTATCCATTTTAGGGCTTCCAGAGTATAGTTACAGCTATATGCACGCATTAGTCAATTTTCCCCCTGCTAGCTAGAGTAACAAAGCTACCCTGTCCTTACATATGATCAGGCAACAACCTTTATGAGCAGTACCAACTTCCAAAATTTTCAGCAATTGTCATTGACCCAGAGAATAAAATTAGTAACGTCGTGATCATCTGAAAAAGGTGATGTTGTTGGTTACTTGTTGAAGTTTTCCTGCATCGACTATAAGCAACTTCACACGTGTCGATCCTCAGATAAAGTAGTGATAAACTTTGGGTTTGGTTACGACATGATATGTAACAAGTATGGCCGTAGTTGTGTATGTATGCATGTATGCATACCTACTAATACCCAAATCCAACAAGCGAAAATGCAGATCGACCAGAGAGATTAGGTTGCAATTGAAAATACAAAAACCACATGAGAACAAGAGCTTGTGTGATGCATGAGCATACCAAATGTCCCGGTCAAATGTGGAAAAAGTTGGACCCTGCTGGTTCCTGCTTGGACTTGAGCAGTGCGTGCATATATGCTCTGCATGTCTAGCTACTACATACTCCCAGAAAAGGTGATACCACATATTGATATTGCATGCATGGAAAGGTGACCAGCTTTGACAGTAGAAGAATCTCATGGAAAACACATAGGGCGAAGAGGATAGGGCTAAGCTTGTGCCACTATATTAGTCCCCATGACGATCAGGCACTAACTAAAATGGATTTCATTGCTGATGATACAAGGACAAGATGACAAGCAGCTAGACTAAGCCGTTTCATCAGCTTCAGCTTTTTCTCAGGAGCAATTCTCTTTGTCATTCTGTTACAGAACTGAAGGCTACCATGGTCTTTTATATTTGGCGGCGACCAGTGATTAGTGCATTGTTTTAGTGCACTAGAGGATAAAAGAGCATCGGGACAAGCAGCTACGGTAAGGCATATGAACTTTTCGAGAGAAATTCTCTTTTAGCTACTGAATCCGCATGGATTTTTCCAAGAGGACAGCACAGGGAACAAGATTTGTTTGCGGGCGCCATGAGGGCAAAGAAGAGTGTTTGCATGTGGTCGAGGGCGTTGGAGGGGCGCTTTCCTACCTGTGGATATGCCCCAGACATGAGGAGTACAAAAGCGTGACGACAAATGCTTGGGATTCTGAGCTGATGCAAAAGGAGTTGCAGGGTATTGTTTAGTTGTCTGTGTGTGTGCCTTGATTCCGTTTGATGCATATGGCTCTCACTCTCAGTCGCTACTGATCTGTTATTCCTGTCTCTATGCATGCATG